>OY740791.1:54941571-55138310 GCA_963514005.1 Raja brachyura | reverse complement strand
CCCCCCCCCCCCATCTCAATCCCCCACCCCCACGACTGGAGGACCATGACTACCTGACAAGTGACAGTGTGACATTTTTAGATCCTAATGTCATTAAACAGTTGGTTTTAAATATATATTGGATTCACCGCGGAGCAGGCGATGCTTTACCTGGATCGCCATTGAAGCTCTGGAGTATTGGGCCTGCTGCTTCAACATCATGGAGCTGTGGTTTGCGGAGCTCCCAGCCTCGGGCCGCATTGAATTCAATATCGCGGAGCCCTGGGATCCCTTTGCCGAGGGCCGCCAGCGTGAATCTCCACCCTGCTCAGCCTGTGGACTTTGGGAGCCGAGGTCTCCGTAAGGAAGTGGCCTATTCGGAAGCCCAAGCCACTGAGAATGTTCTCCCGTTCCGACGTCGGATGGTGATTGAGGGGGGGTGGGGGTTCCAAGAGGAGGGGGTCCTCTGGAGACGGAGAAGGGATCATCAATGGGGGCGAGGACTCCTTCCCATGAAAGAACGGCGTGAGGTGGAGGCGACGGAAAAATAACTCATTGAGGTGGGGATGGATGGGTTGGTGGTGGGCAGTCAGGGGGTAGGGGGATATGAGGGCTGTAGTGTGTGGGGGGGGGGAAGAGCTGGGGTCACATGGTTTGAGGGGAATGGGGAAGACCAAGTGGAATAGCCACTGAGATTACCAGGGTTGGCTGACTTGCACTAGGACCCAGCGCCATTAAACCCGGGGGAGTGGGAGTCTGCAGCGTGGAAGCTTCAGGCCAGGCTGCAGGTAAGGCAACAGCTGCGGGCTGCGGGCTGCTGGAGTGCGGTGGGGTGGCCAGGGTCAGCGGGCAAAGAGTATGAGATCCCGGTGGGCAGATGATCGGTGGGGTGACGAGGTTTGACGGGTCCGGTGAGGCAGCGAGGTGAGTAGGCCCCCCTAGATCTCGAGGTCGTAAGCGTAAGCTTGTCTAGCTTATACGTAAATCCGGCCCTGGTGACAGGCAGGAGGCAGGGAGGTGGAGGATATGGATGAAAGCAATTAGGTGAAAAGAACGTGATTCACAGACTGGCAGAGCAAACGCAAAGCATTTATTTTCAAACTTTGTAAGATTGAGGAATCAGCTATTATGAAAAATCAAAGCCTTAATTGCATTGTCCAGTACTGCCAAGTACAGATTCAATATGCTAATAGCTTCACCAAAAAAGCGGAAAAGGAAATCCCGGACTCAAATGGGTAACCGACATAATATCCATCTGTAAATTCATTGCTGATCCCACTCTTGTTGGATGAATAATGGGTTGTGATGTGTGGAGAACACGAGGGAGATCAAACACCTGGGTGGGAAGCACTGCCACAAAATCCTCTCGCTTAATGTTAACAAAACCAAGGAACTAAGCATTAAGAAGAGGAAATCAGGAGACTATGTGCCAATTTCATTAACGGATTGGTTGAAAGAGATTAGGCTTGTCTAACAAACTAACAACAAAAGGCAAAAAGTGCTGGAGTATCACAACAGTCCATGCAGCGCCTGTGGAGAACATAAATTGTCACCGTTTTGTATTGGGACCCTTCTTCAGGCTGTTCGTGGGTTGGGTTGTGGGACGGGAGAGGCAAGACAAATCCTGGCAAGCGATGGTGGACAGAGGTGAGGGAGGTTTTTGATGGCAGATGGTTGGACACAGGGCAGAGGTGAAAAGTCTGAAAGTGTGCGACAAAAGGATTGAAGAGCTGTGAATTGTGAAACTCCAGGAAGAAATGTAGGTGGATGGGGATGGGCACAGGGGAGAGAGTGGTGGAAACAAAGTGGGGGGGGGGGGGGGGGGGAAGAAGGAAAGGATGCTGGCTTTTGGTAGTTGCTTAAAATTGGAGAATTCATTGTTCATAAAATACCTAAACCCAATATGAGGTGCTGTTCTTCCAGTTTGCAAGAGGCCTCACTCTGGCAATGGAAGAGGCCCAGGACATGAGGTCAGTATGGGAGTGGGCAGAGGAGTTAAAATAATTAGCAAACAGAAGATCATGAAGGCCTGAGCGCAAATGTTTGGTGAAACGGTCTATGCTTGGTCTGCCCAATATACAGGATGCCACATCAGGAATATCAGATGCAGTAGATGAGGTTATAAAAGGTCTCTCACTTGGAAGGACTACTAGGGTCTTTGGATGGAGGTGAGGGGAGAGGTATAGGGATGGGTGTTACTTCTCCTGCAGTTGCAAGGGGAAGTGCCTGGGGAGCAGTTTCTGTGGAAGGCGGAAACAGGTGGGTATGGGAAGACATGACTGGTTGCGGATCATGTTGAAGGTGACAGAATTGTTGGAGGCTGATGTGTTGGATGTGCAGGCTGGTGGGATTGAAGGTGAGGACCAAGGGAACTATCATTGTTCCATCTGGGGGGAGGGTTAGCAATAACCGAACTGCAGGACACAGAGGAGGCGTGGGTGAGGGATCTATCTATGACAGCAAAGCATATTTATTAAAGAAAGAGGTAATCTCAAATGAAAAGCCTCATCTAGGGAAAAGATGCGACAGAGACAGAGAAGTTACGAATAGGGGACAGCATCTTTGCAAGAGACAGAGCGGGAGGAACTGTCGTTCAGACAAGTGTCGGAGTCAGTATGTATGTGGTACGCATCAGTCGATAGTCCGCTCCCTGTGATGGAGACAGAGAGATCAAAAAAGGGGAGACAAAAATGCTGGAGAAACTCAACGGATGAGGCAGTATCTATGGAGTGAAGTAACAGGTGACGTTTTGGGTCGAGACCCTTCTTCAGACTAATGAAATGGGAGAGAGGGCAGAGTGGAAGTTACTGGTAAAGTTAATGAAATCAACAAGTTCCGCATGGGTGCAGTAGCTGATGTAGCGGAGAAAGAGTTGGGGGACGGTGCCTGTGTATGTTTGGCACAAGGACTGATCGGTGCAATTGACCAAAGGGCAGGTGTAGCAGGGGCCCATGCGAGTGCCCGTGGCTACATCTTTAACTTGGAGAAAGTGAGAGGAGTCAGTCAAAAGAGACGTTGTTGAGGGTGAGGACAAGTTCTGCCAGGCAGAGGTGTGTGTTAGTAAAGGGAAATTGATTGGTTCTCTGTTCAAGGAGGAATCAGAGAGCCTTGAGACATTCCTGGTGGGGGATGGAGGTTTAGTGGGACAGGACATACATGGTAACGTTGAGGTAATGGGAGCCTGGAAATGGAAAGTTATTGAAGAGCTGAATTTCCTGTATAACAATATTTTACATTTTCAGTCTGTTCATTTTTTTTTCTTCCTTCCAAACTATTTATGTCAGAATTGCAGGGAAAAAATAGTCACCATAAATACTACAGGAATAAATCAGCTATCCTTCCCACACAGAATTTTCAATCTTGCCAAATTCTCCAGCTTGTAATTTACCTACAATTCCCCGTTTAAGACATGTATATGGACTATCTGTGAAGAACCATTAGACAAGTTTTCAATCACAGACAAGAGTTTAGCATTCCCCCCATTATCATAGAAATAACATCATTCTGCAAGCATAAACAATTGATTGATTGTCCATTGTGAATTGCTTTAATAAATGTGATTTCCTAGTAAATGTCATAGATGCATCCCTCATCCATGCCACCTCTGTGTCCCATAGTTCCGCTCTTGTTTGCCATCCACGCCGATGGGACAAGGGTAGAGTTCCTTTGGTCCTCACCTTTCATCCCATCAGCATCCGCATCCAGCACATAGTTTTTTGTCTTTTCCATCACCTCCAACATCATCCCACAACCAGTCACATCTTCCCATCCCCACCCCTTCCGCCTTCCCTCCGCAACTCCTTGGTTCACTTACCCCTTCCCTCTCCCCCCCCCCCCCCCCCCCCCAAACCATCCCTACCCCAGGCACTTTTCCCTGCGACCGCAGAAGATGCAACACCTGCCCATGTAAATCCCCCCTTACCTCCCACCAGAGACCCTAGCAGGTGTCAAGGGTTCACGTGCACCTCCTCTAACCAATCTATCATCAAGGAACCCAACCACCCAAGCTGTACCCTAATCATGCTTCTCCCATTGGGCAGGAGAGTGAGAAGCCTGAACTCCTGCACCATTAGGTTCAGGAAGAGCTGCTTTCCTATTACATCAGGTTCTTGAACTGACCAGCACATCCCTAATTCTATCTCAGGAACTGAATTCTATGGACCACCTCCTGTACTATCATCAACTTATTTTCTAATTGTGTTTCTGCACTAATCCTTTTTTTTGCAGTCTTTTTCACACAGCCTTCTGTAATTTGCATGTGATTTATGCATAGATTTTATATATAAGTTAAGTTTTAAGCGAGTCTCTGTGCCTGTGATGCTGCTGCAAGCAAGATTTTTATTGTTACCTGTACCTCACTGTACTAATGCATGTGGCAGTAACCTTGACGACTTTTATCATTAAAATGACTCGACCCGCTGTCCTTTTAAACCAATTGAAAAGTGGCATTTATGGTAAAATATTATGAAGCTTTCACTACACAGAATCGCATCTTTGTTCTGTTCTTGTGAATATCAATGACTACATATATTTTTTTCCGTCCCAATAGTAATTTTGAAGACATTTATGCTCAGGGATTTGTCAACGGTGGTACTGTCATTTTTTAATATTTCAAATATTTTACTTTATTCAGAACACTTGCAAATGTACATAATAGATCGTCTGTACCAGGTTTATCATTCTATATACATTAATTCAGTATGACAGCAATATTCCTCCACATGAGTTGCTTGAGTAAAAAGTCAAAGGTAATTTTACTTCGGAGTCACGTGAGTGATTCCGTGAAGAAGTCCCGCCAGTCCGCATGCGCGTCATTACATCTGACGTATGGCGCACTGACGGGCTGTCAGGCACATAGCCCCACCAGTGGTAAGCTAAAAACCTGAGGTAAGTGTTTTAAACATAGCTTCGGTCCTTTTTGCGGTCTGTGAGTCTTGTTTACAGGAAACAAGTCGACCATGGGAAAAAATGCTCAAGGGAAAGTTGAGACAGTCCGCCGCAAAAACAGCTATGGAAGACCGCGGCAGTGCGGGTAGCGGGCGGCCGTCCATTGCCCTTGCACAGTTGCCAGTGGCTCCCGACTAGGTGCTGGTAGGAGGCACCATGGCTACTCCGGTGGGCCGGAAAAGCACGAAAACGTCGGTGCGGCCCGTAGGCTCTGATGAGTCGGGCCAGGAGGAAAGTCCTCCTATGATGGATGCCGTTTTTGGGCGGCTGTCCAGAATGGAGCTCCTCATGGAGAGGATGCTCCATGCCAATATGCTCGAGGAAGACGAGCCTTATATCCGCGGGTCTCCTCGGGGGCCGGTGGCAGCAGTCCCTGTAGAAGGGCTGCTTAATGTACCCCTCATGGAGGAGACGTGTACATGGAGTCAGTTTTGTTCTGACTCTGAGATCGGGGGTATAGCCAGTGAACAAATCTCCAGACAAGGAGACCAGGAATCTGGTGTGCAAGCCTGGCATCCAAATTTGCTATTCTGGCTGGAACTGGGGTATCGTTGAACGAGGATTTGGCCAGGACCATTAATTACATGGTCTCTCATCAACTGCAAGACCTCACGATGGAGGACCTCCAAGAAGTATCAAACACCCACGAATTGTGCCTCCCTTAGAGTTCCTACGGTGAACCACCCAATCTGGGGTCACATGGGTGTGGCGATCAGAGCCCAAGAATTGAGGCACCAAAAGATTCTGAAGCTGCTTGTCTCAGGAATCACGACATTCGCCAGGTCTGTGGATAGTGGGGCTCTCTCTGAGGAGCAACAGGATGCACTTGCTCTCATGTGCAATGTACATTTCGAGATCAACTGTTTAAGGAAAAGTGCAATCCGCCCCATGCTAAATCCCAAATTTGCTGCACTATGCAAGACAAGCAATGTGCAGCCACTGAATTTGCTGTTCAAGGATGACCTGTCTAAACAGGTCCGTGAATTGGATGATGAGGCAAAGATGGTTGGCCTCATAAAAGCTCAACCGGCCAACAAACCCCCCCCCCCCCCCCACCCCCCCCGGCAGCAGCACTCCCTACCAACAGTTCGCTGCAATGGCTCCAAGGACCAAGTCGGACCCAGCCAACTATGCGCAATTGACGTACACCAACTTTCTCCTTGAAAACACGTGAGCAGAAGTATACAACACCAACTATAGAGGTAGGTGGATCTGGTTCTTGTCAGAAATGTATGGGCCAGTCACAAGTTGGTGGGAGGTTACTTTTGTTTTTCAATGAGTGGAGTTGTATAACCTCAGACTTGTTTATACTGCACAGTACACTAGGTTTCTGAAATGAATTCATTTTCAAATTATGTCCCCCCACACAGCATACACCTAAACGGACATACTGGTTTTCACGACAACAGTCTTTAGATGTACAAGCTGAAATTGAAAAGCTAGCTAAAAAAAGGGTAATTGAGAAATGTTTTCATCAATCTCACCAATTTGTGTCTAATGTATTCCCCAGACAAAAGAAAGATGGTGGGTGTAGCACCATTCTGTATCTAACTCGGCTTAACTCCTAAATGCAGTATAAACATTTCAAAATTGAAAGTTTTGTTACTGTCAAACTACTGGTTTCCAAAGGATGCTATATGGCATGCATAGATCTCAAAGATGCACACTATTCAGTACCCATTCATCCTAATCACCGGAGATATTTCAAATTTAGCTGGATGAAGAAATTATGGCAGTTTAAGGCATTGCCTAATGGATTAACATCAGCTCCCAGGCTATTTACAAAATTGTTAAAACCAGTGTTGGGTCTACTCCGGGCTCAGAATCATATTGCCATGGCCTATTTGGATCACATCCTAATCATAGGCACACCTAAGCAGTCAGCTGAATTATCTGTTTCAGCTACCAAACTCATGTTTGAGAGATTGGGATTTCTTATCTATCCAGTTAAATCCAAATTGATACCATCCAGAGTCATTGATTATTTGGGGTTCACTATTAATTCAATTCACATGTCTGTGACTCTGCCTCCAGGCAAGAGGTCAGAATTAATAGAAGCTTGTAACAACCTTGTTGATGAGCAACAATCTTCTATTCGGCATGTGGCTAGTATAATTAGCAAATTAGCAGCTGCATTTCCAGTCGCACAGTTTGGACCTTTACATTATCATAATTTGCAACGTGCAAAGGAGCAGGCACTCATAAACCATGCAGGTCATTTTGATAGACCTATGCAATTACCAGCTGAAGCTGTTGCTGAGTTACAATGGTGGATAGCAAACATTTGGCACTGCTCCACTAAAATTTGGATTGATGCACCTTCAATAATTTTATAAACTGATGTTAGTGCTCTAGGATGGGGAGCTACTGATACTATCTCCAGCTGTGGCGGCAGATGGAATATGCATGAGGAATTAATCCTTCAATCCCGTGGCATTAACTATTTAGAATTGTTGGGAACCATTGGTATGGTTTAAAAGCGTATTGTACTAGTATGCATGACTTGCATGTGCAGCTTCAGATTGACAACACTACAGCAGTAGCATACGTTAATCACATGGGTGAAATCAAGTCGGTATCATGTGATAACTTAACTAACATTATCTGGCACTGGTATATTACAAGAAACATCTGGATTTCATCTACCTATTTACCAGGTAGATTTAACGTGGTGACAGACACCAGATCACAAAAATTTAATGACAACACAGAATGGATGTTGAATCGTGAAATATTCAATGATATTGTCACTCGGTATGGCGTACCAGAGATTGACTTGTTTGCATCAGATTGAATCACCAGTTATCAAAGTATGTTTCATGGGAACCAGACCCTGGGGCAGTGGCGTTAGATGCATTCTCGCTACACTGTGGTGGAATGTTTTTATATGCATTCCCCCCATTTTGCCCCATCAGCCGGTGCTTGACTAAGATTGAGCAGGAGTCAGCCTTGGGCATTTTGGTAGTTCCTGACTGGCCTACACAGCCATGGTTTCCACTATTTCTGAGACTAATAACACAGCTTTTTATGGCGATCCCTAAAAGCAGTAACCTGCCGTTTCATCCTGTAACTAGGGAGAATCATCCACTACATGATCGTATTAATCTATTGATTTGCAGATTCTGCGGAGACCGTTCCTGGGGCTCGGACTATCAGGGCGTTCGGTAGATGTGATTACTGCAGCCTGGAGGGATAGCACTAAAAAACAATATATTTCTCATATCAAGAAATGGGAGGTGTTCTGCTTGCAGTCGTACATTTCATATCATAGGGCAAGCATACCTGACGTGTTGGAATTTCTTTCCACTCTATATTTTGATGAGCGGCTTAGCTATAGTGCCATCAGTAGAGCCAGAAGTGCTTTATTGTCCTACCTATGGCAAGGATGAGGACAACACTCTGTTGGGTCTCACCCTTTAATATCTCGGTTCATGAAGGATATTTTTAACTGTAATCCCCCAGGCCCAGGTACACAGACATCTTTGATGTGGTTCGCATATTGCTTCGTCAATGGGCCCCAGTAACATCTCTATCATTGCCCAGACTCACTCTTAAAGTGGTTATGCTCATGGCGCTGGTTTCAGCGCAATGTGTCCAGACATTGTAGAAGCTTCGACTGGACAGGATAGTTTCATCTGTCAACAGCATAACCTTTTATGTTTATGGTTTACTTAGAGCAGGCCAGGGACGTCAGGGCTTAAACTTGATTTTATAGCATACCCCATAGATCTTCGCCTATGTGTAGATAGGCACTTACGGCAGTATATTGAGGTCACCAAGGGCCTCAAGAGGCCCCGAGTTGGCTTTATTTATCAGTCACAAAAAGCCTCATAAAAAGGTGTCGGCACAGACCATCTCAAGGTGGCTGAAACAGGTTCTGGCTTCTGCCGGAGTTGACACTGATGTTTTTAAATCTCACTCCACCAGGGTAGCGTCAACGTCAGCAGCGAGGGCACTGGACATCCCTCTAGACCAATCCAGCTGAAGGATGGTCCAATATAAAAGGTTCTATCACATACCTCTTGCCACACCAGGAGTTTTTTCTTTCATTAAATAAAGCATCAACATGTTTAATTCTGTATCATGTTTGAATGCATTATTTGTTATTACTCGTCCTGTGTCTATCGAGGCAGTGTGTCATATGGACTCGTATCCACGTCATGAAATCACAGAGCTTTGAAGTCTTCATGGAATCACTCACGTGACTCCGAAGTAAAATAGTAACATTAAATGAGAACTTACCAGTTTGAAGTTTGATCTTGATTTTATGAGGAGTTACGATGAGCGATTACGTGCCCACCGCTCCCAACCCTCATATCACAAAGGTCATCTGGTAGTTTCTAGGTTTCCAATCTTACTATGTTACTTCAATTACTGTTATCTGTGATTTCACACTGCTGCTTTGAAGATTGACGTGCATGCAGACTGGCGGGACTTCTTCACGTAATCGCTCATCGTAACTCCTCATAAAATAAAGATCAAACTTCAAACTGGTAAGTTCGCATTTAATCTTACTATTTTACACCAGTTTCAGTTGCTCCTCTTCACGTAATAGACTGTAGCCTTTCACCATTGAGTCAATGTGACCGGTGCACACATCATCAACATGTTCCACAACATATAGTACTGATCATTGGATGTGCCAGTCAGCAGCAATTGTGCATGGACATCTCCTTGCATATGAAGACGAGAATGAGTCCCCGAGTCCCTGCTCTTGCAGCAGCATTACATCTAATCTTACTGTGCATTCTTAGAAATGGCCTGCAGAGTTGGCCTGCTAGCTGTTTGTGATGAACCTCTACGAACTATTGCGTCCCTTTGCAAATCTTTTGGGCTAATTACTTAATCCAGAAGTTTACTATTGTTTAGTTACAGTTTGAAAACGGGCCATTCAGCCCATCAGGTACATGCTGTCCATCGATCACCTGTTCACACTAGTTCTATGTTATCCAACTTTTTCATCCACGTCCTACACATTAGGGACGATTTTACAGAGGCCAATTAACATAGAAACCTACACATCTTGGCAATGGGGGAGGAAATCAGAGCATCCAAGGTCAGAGGGGGAACGTGCAAAGTGCATGCTGCAGACAGCACCCAAGGTTGGGATCGATCCGGATCTCCGGTGTGGTGAAGCAGCAGGTTTAGCTTTAGTTTAGTTTAGAGATACAGCGTGGAAACAGGCCCTTCGGCCTAATGAGTCCGCACTGACCAGCAATCCCCGGACACTAACACTATCCTACACACACTAGGGACAATTTACACTAATAGCTAGCCAATTAACCTATAAACCTGTATGTCTTTGGAGTGTGGGAGGAAACCGAAGATCTCGGAGAAATCCCACGCAGTCACGGGAAGAACATACAAACTCCGTACAGACAGCACCCGTAGTTGGGATCGAACCAGGGTCTCCGGCACTGCAAGCGCTGTAAGGCAGCAACTCTACCGTGCCTCAAGTTGATGAATGATGTTCATGTTCCCAGCACAGCTGGATCGAGGACAGTGTGTGAGGGTGTAAAACCTCGGCTGCACTTGGACATGTCATAGACGGCCCTTCTCATCATCTGTCATGCAAAGACTTGGTGCAAGTTTGAAAGTCCGACTGAAAGAATTGGCTGAAATATGACTTTGACAATTTGCTCAGGGATTCAACGAGATGCAGCATCTTACTCCACAGAGCTTTGTGGTTATTCCATGCAGACCACTGCTTGATCGATGTAAGGACTTTTGGTTACGTACTTCTAAAGGACATTTGGCGACACTGTTGACAGATGAAACCTTAGCAGACAGTAACACTTAATGTTTGTATATCAAAGATCTATACACAGTTTAATGTAGCCATGCACAAACGGGTTCTTGGCAGCCTGCATATCAACCTCAACTATTATCATCTTTCTTCTGTCATTCAATGATGATGGCTAAATCTCAGAACTTCTGACAGACCACAAAATATGAGTCATTGAGCAAGTTATCAGTGATTGTGCAATTTGCCTGGTTTTTGCATTCAAAATGCCTTTAGTCCCTACAGAAGAAACATTGGCATTGATGTTCGGAACAGTTATGTAATCTCAAAGGTTTCAACGGTCTTTTATTGTCATATGCATCATTAACGTACAGTGATATGCGAATTACCATACAGCCATACGAAAAAAAAGCAACAAGATACACAACTACATAAAAGGTAAAGTAAACATCCACCACAGCGGATTCCCCACATTCCTCACTGTGATGGAAGGTAAAAAAAGTCCAATCTTCTTCCTCTTTATTCTCCCGCAGTCAGGGCAGTCGACCCATCCATCGAAGCTCCCACAGCCGGCGGTCGAAGCTCCCGCGTCGGGGCAACCGAAACTCCCGCGTCGGGGCGATTGAAACTCCCATGTCGTGGCAATCGAAGCTCCTGTGGCTTGGAGTTCCAGAAGTCGGTTTCTGACCAGAGACCATGAGCTCCATGATGTTAAGTCCACAAGCTCCCACGATTGGAGCTCCGAGGTCGATCCCTGGCAAAGGATGCTCCCCCACGATGTTAAAGTCCCGTAGGCTCCCCGCGGTGGAGCTGTCACAAGTCGGTCTCCAGCAAAAGCCGCCAACTCCTTGATGTTCGGCCGCAGTGCAGACGGAGATACGATACGGAAAAGAAAAGAAAAGAAAATCGCATCTCCGTCGAAGTAAAAGATTATAAATAGTTTCCCCAACCCCTCCCCCCACCTCCACATAAACCAAGCGAAAGAACACGAAAGACATACATTTAACACATACCATTAAAACACAAGTAAGGGACAGACAGACAGGCTGTTGGCGAGGCAGCCATTGCTCTTTATTTAAGAGTGAATTGTTGAGAGGAAGAGAAATAATTAGAGATGAACAATGCAGTCTGCAGCTATCTCATTCCCTTTAGTGTACGGAAAATATCTGTATAAATGATGACATTGAATATGAATAAAACATATTAGCTTAGAAATCCTCTAATGCGATGGTTCATTAATTTGTGACATAAAGTATAATTTCAAAGAAGCTATTGGTAAAAAGTGTGATACTCTGTGTGTCCTCTGTTCATCTGATGTATCATCGCAAAGAGGATCCCAGGCATGCATGGTGACATCCACTCGATCTTGGTCCATGCATGAGTACCCTGTAGATAGCACATACACGCATGAGAAAGCAGGCAGTGACAGTGCAGACACATACGCCTACATACTTGCTGACAAAATTCATGTGAGAGCAGGTTGCAAGGTGTGGAGACATATCCATATACTTCAAGCTGATTGTTCTTTCTGCAATTCATTCAATTGTGTTTTTTATTCAGTGATCTTGAATGAAGACCACTTATTTAGGCAAAGTTAAGCCAAAAGTTAAATTTCACTCTTAAGTTTCACCCACACATAAATTCTTTACTTCTTCTCATTTACAGAGTGCCTGATCATTTAGTTTACGTTTAGTTTTAGTTTAGAGACACAGCACGGAAACAGGCCCCCACCCCCGAGTCCACACCGTCCAGCAATCCCCATACACTAGCAATGTACTACGCAATAGGGACAATTTACAAAAGCCAATTAACCTACAAGTCTGGACATCTTTGGAATGTGGGAGGAAACCAGAGCTCCTGAGGAAAATCCAAGCGGTCATGGGGGAAACGCACAAACTCCGTACAGACATCACCCATAGTCAGGATCGAACCCGGGTCTCGAGCGCTGTAAGGCAGCAACTTTACTGTTGCACCACTGTGCCGCCCCATTCTACTTTTATTATTGATTATTGATCTACTCTTTAATCATTTGTTTGCTTTAGATATTGTAAAAGAGTCAGTCCTGGAGACTCAAAGACTCAGAGTGCTGGAGTCACTCAGTGGGTCAGGCAACATCACAGACTCAGAGTGCTGGAGTCACTCAGTGGGTCAGGCAACATCACAGACTCAGAGTGCTGGAGTCAGTGGGTCAGGCAACATCACAGACTCAGAGTGCTGGAGTAACTCAGTGGGTCAGGCAACATGACCTGATGAGCTACTCCAGCACTCTCTGACTTCTTTTGTAAACCTGCATCTGTACTTCCATGTTTCTACATTTGTGACATTGACTACTTTGAGCTCAACACACTCCTCACCCTCCTCAAACATGCAACAATCCGCTCACTTTGCACCAATTCTAACCTTGTCACCAGTCTCACAGTTAAAAACAGCGTTGTTGTGGCTTGGGGCATTGAGCTCCACATCGTAGAGGCTAGATACTGTAGAAGCTCTTGGATACTCTTTCATTTGAGACTCATTTTAATCAAACGGTCTGTGATTTATACGCCTCTTGGTCTCTGATATCAATAAGGTTATAATTGAGTTTAGTTTAGTTCAGTTTAGGTTAGAGATACAGCATGGATGCCCTCCGAGTCCATGCCAATCGTCGATCACCTGTTCACACAAGTTTGTATGCTGTCCCACTATCTCATCCTCTCCTTACTCATTAGGGGCAATTTACAGAGACCAGCTAACCTACAAACCTGAAAATCTTTGGGATGTGGGAGGAAGCCGGGGCACCAGGAGCAAACCCATGCAGTCACAGGGAGAACATGCAAACCCCACGCAGACCGCACCTGAGGTCAGGATCGAACCTGGGTCTCTGGTGCTGTGAGACGGCAGTTCTACCAGTTGTGCCACTTTGCCACCCTGATTATTAGACAGCAATGTCAGCTCACAGCTATAACCATAAAGCAAGGAGTGATCCGGTAAAAATTCTTGCTACCTCAACAGTTGAGGAAATCAGTTTCAGGGAATACAGAAGAGAAAGACAGGCAATGTTATTGCTGTCGTAGCTACCTTCTGTCAACATTTTATTACAAAAAAATATACTTGACCCAGTGACAAACCCAAAGGGACGAGATAGTCTAACCGAACAAAGAAATTGCTTCCAGAATTGTATCAGAGCTTGATCCAGGAATATACTATTAATTCCCTTTTGAGTTGCGCTTGATATTACACTGTGTCAGCCCAACTGTGTTAATATCACTGCAGCATCGGCTCAACTTTCTTAGTTTTAATTTATTTTAGGGGTGAGAGAGAGAGAGAAAGAACACTTTGTAGAGGAAATTCTAATGCTTGCAGATCTGTATATGTGTGCAAGTCGTGGTCTGTGCATGTGTGTATTACACTCTCAAAAGTGGAACGATTATAATTTAAAATGTTCAAGAGGCCAGAAACAGAGGAATTCAGAGAGTCAGTAAAATAGATGAGGAGATAAGTAACACTATTAATGCTAGGCTGATGGTTTTAAAGCCAAAGAAATGCTGGAACAAGAAACAATCAATGTGATTAAGCACATGGGTGATGAGAATCATTCCATCCACAAAAGATTTAACATGACTGCTGCATGTGACATTTATAAAATACAAGACTAAGTGGGAACCGTTGGGTCCCAGCATCACACAGGAGGGCTGGTCCCCCAATGTAATATTCCACCTCTCCACCAACTCCAATATTGGTGGCCACTGGGGGGGGGGGGGGGGGGGGGCTTTCTGGAGTGCTAGTATGCATGTCGTGGGCTGAAGGGACTAGTTTCCAGAGGCTAGTATGGATATTGTGGGTCAAATGGATTCTTGGGCTAGTGGCTCAGTCAATCAAGCCTGTTGTGCTGGCAGCTCACTCACTCATGGCTGGTGGGCAGGCAGTAGAAGGCAAGGCAACTTTAATTAGGCAAGGCAACTTTAATTAGGCAGCACAGCTTTAGCATTTCCAGACCAAAGGCAACACAGCTTTAGCATTTCCAAACCAAAGGCATTTTAACATTCCCAAACTATATTTTCAAACCACATGAAGGGCACTGACAGGTCAGTAAAACCACTCACAGTTTAGTAGACATGTGTTCAGTGTTATTCACAGCTCAGACTGAAAGATGTGACCCTCTTGCTCCCACCTCTTGCAGAGACTGACTGAGGCACTCTGTGTTTTATAGTCCCTCCGGAAGGGGTGTGGCCTTCAGGAGAGAGAATCTCAACAATTTTTTAAACACTAATAACTCTTTAATTTTCATTGATGGGAAAAATCCTCTTGTCCTGCGCAGCGGAGGGGGACGGAGAGTAAGATGGCCAAAAATCACAGTTATAAGTGGCACCATTTTTTCTTAAATCAATATATATAACAACAGGAGTCATGGAGTCTAACTTGCCACACCGGCCAACATGTCCCATCTACGTACACTAGTCCCACCAGCCTACATTTGGTCCATGTCCTGCCAAACCTGTCCTATCCATGTACCTGTCCAAATGTTTCTTAAACGTTGCAATGGTACCTGCCTCAACTACCTCCTCTGGTAGCTTGTCAATATATCTTCAACAAATCCTGCCAAACCTGCAATCAACAAAAGGGCAAACATTACATGGGCTAGTCAGCACTATCTGACTTGGACGTATATTTCCATTCTTCCATGGTCCTGATGTCTAAGTCCTGGAACTCCCATCCTACAGGGCCTTTCCCAGAAGATAGTCTTGCAATACATTCATCAAGATCAATAGCAGTTCAGGAACATGGCTCACCTGCCTCTGCTCAAGAGCAGTTACTAATGAATAGAACATGCTTGCCTTTTAAAGAGCATCTAAAATCCCAGCTATGAATAAATGAAATACAACCTGTTTTCCTTTTATAATAACCTTTTATTCCTTTCCCATGAATGGTATTGTTGTCAACTTTCGTTGGAATACAAGAATGCCATTTGGATCAGTGAGTTTCCTCCATCCTTAGCACGGCCACCCTCTATCTTTTTAAGGGTGGCACAGTGGCGCAGCAGTAGAGTGGCTGCCTTATAGCACTGGAGACCTAAGTTCAATCCTGACTACAGGTGGTTTCTGTATGGTGTTGTATGCTCTCCCTATGACCGTGTGGGTTCTCTGTGCGCTCCGGTTTCCTCCCACATCCCAAAGATGTGCAGGTTGGTAGGTTAATTGGCTTCTTGAAATTGCCTCTGGCGTGTAGGATAGAACTAATGTATGGGTGATTGTTGGCTGGCACGGGCCCGATGGGCCGAAGAGCCTGTTTCCATGCTGTATCTCTAAACTAAAATTACTTCCCTTTTCTATTTCCCTCCTTGGTGGGAAGGATTGTTTTCCACTAAATTTCACATTTATGTAAAGATGTTTTACGTAGAATTATTTTTTTGTTCTTTTTAGCACAATACTTTCTTGCTTTGGATTGCATTTTAAGAACAATGACTCATTCTTTATCTGCCTTTTCATTATTTTGATTACTTCAATTGGATCACTTATTCCCTTAACTTTTGTTTTAAAAGTATACAGTACTCCTCAACTTAAATCATAAATTTATTCCAATCATGCCTCAATTTCTCCTGCTTTTGCCATTTTCTCCAAAGACTCTGAGGTGATCAAGAGGCATTTAATGATATATTTTGTCTCTTTCAACAGATACACAAAGGCATCAAGGGTTTCATTTTGTTGGTAATCTCATTAGCATTCTGACTGAACGATGTAGGTCGAAGCATCTGCTACCTATTGACCATCCTTCAATAGTTTCACAGCCGTCAAGCTAGCAAAGCTGCTGCCTCACAGCTCCAATAACCTTGGATCAATCCTGATGTCCAGTGGTATTTACCTCCATGGAAACGTAGAAATTAGGTGCAGGAGTAGGCCATTCGGCCTATCACAGATATTCAATACGATCATCGCTGATCATCAGTACCCTGTTCCTGCTTTTTTTCACATGTCCCTTGATTCCATTATCCTTAGATCTATATCTAACTCTTGAATACATCCATTGAATTGGCCTCCACTGCCTTCCATGGCAGAGAATTCCACAGACTCACAACTCTCTGGGTGAAAAAGTTTTTCATTTTCTTAGTCCTAAATGGCCTACCCCTTATTCTTAAACTGTGACCCCTGGTTCTGGATTCCCACAACATGGGGAACATTTTTCCTGCATCTAGCCTGTCCAATCCATTAATAATTTTAAATATTTCTATAAGATCCCCACTAATATGCACATCTAATATAAGTTCTGCTCTTATCCAGATTTAACTTTTGGATCATAATCTGTTTGACACAGGTTACCTGGTTTACACCATGGCATTTGTGCATGAGTTCCAAATGAGTTTGACTTATTCCATTGAGTGTGCACATTCTAAACAGTAGGTGGCAGCACTGGTCACAATCAGTCTTCTGAAAATCAAACTGATGGAGGAACTCGGCAGGTCAGGCAGCATCTGTAACGCTTCTGGTCAAGATCCTTTTCCGACTGATGACATTTCTGGTTCAGATCCTTCTTCAGTACATTTCTCTACACAGATGCTGCCTGACCTGCTGAGTTCCTCCAACTGTTTGTTTTTTTCACAGATACAAGAAACTGCAGAAGTTAGTTTACCAAAAAAAGACACAAAGTATTGGAGTAATTCAGCAGGTCAGGACATTATCTTTGAAGGAATGGATAGGTAATGTTTCTAGTCAAGACCTTAAAGTGATTGTAATGGGGAGGGGGGAGGGGGGGGGGGGAATCTGGAAGGGGAGGGGGGTAATTCTTGCTTTGATTCTGTTGTGCTGAAGCAAAGCAAGAATTGCATTGTCTTATCTGGGACACATGACAATAAACTCTCTTGACCTGACTTGACTTGCAGGACAAAACTTGGCAAGTGATAGGTGGATACAGGTGAGGTAGGGTGGTGTATTCATTGGCAGTTGGTTCAACAAAGGCCGGAGATGAAAAGATAAAAAGTATAAGCATAGAAAAGGCTTGAAACATGAGTGCCAGAGGAAGGTGTGTTTTTTTGCTGAAGATTCCAGCATCTGCTGCCTCTTGTGTCTCCTTTTACAAAAGTAACTCCTTGCCAAAGTCGTATTCTTTATAGAGTCATAAAGTCATGCAGTGTGGAATCAGGCCCATCGGCCCAACTTGCCCACACTGACCAACATGTCCCATCTACACTAGTCCCACCTGCATTCGTTTGGCCCCTATCCCTCCAAAATTATTCTATCCAGGTACCTGTCAAAATGTTCCTTAAACAATGGAATAGTACCTGCCTCAACTACCTCCTCCAGCAGCTTGTTAAATATACCCACTAACCTTTGTGTAATAAAGGCTAATTTGTGTAATTAGCCCTTAGATTCTTATTATATCTTTCCCCCTTGACCTTAAACCTGTGGTCCTCAAGTTCTGGATTATAATTCATGAATCTGTCCTCAATTCATGTTAATGTTTTGTTTCTACCAAATTATATCTATTTGGTTTCTAAATAGACAACAAACAGTTCCATCAAATCAAACCAGTCGTGTTTATTGCAGTAATGTGATGATATTAATGAATCCCGAACAATGCCGACAAGATTAAGCAGACAGCAAGCTGTGTAGTCCTGCAGATGCATGGATCTAACTGTGCGTATATATCATTAAATCAGAACTGAATGCCGAAATAATATTCATCTCTTTTCATCTGCTCATAAGCCTGCTCGAGATTGCCACCATATTCTGATTTTAAATAGACACTCTAGATTGTGCAGTTTTGTTCGCCATTATACTCGTAATTATAATTCAGTGAACATGTTCAGAATATAGCAACGTTTCAGCAATGCCTCTTGAACCCTCTGCTGTAATTTTACAGCTTGTATGTTAACAATCAAAAATTAAATTAGCTGCTGGGATTTTAAGTATCTCATTATTACAGAACAATTTCTTTGGTCGGCTTCTCAAAGGAAATGAAGATAACTGTTTCCATTCCAGTTCATTAAATTCAAAGATGTTTGTGCATTAATTATTTTCTCGTGCATGGCCTTTACACACCAACAACCATCCAGATCTTGACAGAGCAAATTCTTCGAAAAAGAAACAGAATCTTGATGCATCTGCTGACCCTCTTATATTGTTTTCTATAGAAATAAGGATCTTTAGACTTTAGTGAAGCAGCGTGGAAACAGGCACCGAGCCAACCAACAACCAGCACATACATTAACACTATCCTACAGGTGCTGGTGCTGGTTAACAAAAACAGACACAGAGTGCTGGAGTATCGAGGAGAGGCGTGTGCGCAGAGTGATTCCGACCGACCTTACCCCCCGCTGCGTCGGAATTACTCATTGGGCCCAGGCCCCGGAATCTTTCCCGAGAGCCGGCCCTACACAACATGAGCTGCCTTTCCAGGATGCCCAGCGTGACGTTCTGTGACGCTGGGAGACGTTTACTGTACAGATTGCTCTTGCACACTCTACACTTCCTCACCCTCGGCTTCCATCCGGACACGCCCTGGCAGACCGTGTTACCACCACCTGACGTCGGGAGCAGTGCCCAGTGCAACATCGGGGACCTGGGGTGGAGAGCGTTGCACAGAGCCTTGGCGTGTAATAAATATTTGAGTCAGTTCACAGACTCACCAGCCGCCTGTATCTTCTGCGGCGAGGAAGAGACCATATTCCACGTGTATATGGAGTGTGAGAGGTTGCAGCCCCTGTATGAATATCTGAAGGGGCTGCTACTCGAGTTTTGGTTGCATATTAGCCCCACGGTTCTGGTATTTGGGCACAAGGCAGCGAGGAGGGAGGGTCGATTTGCTCCTGGGCCTGGCCAAGATGGCCATTGGTGCGTCCAGGCAGCGGGCAGTCGATGGACACACCAGAGTCGGCTGCCTGCCCCTTTTTCGAGCCTATGTCCATGCTCGCTTGTCCCTGGAGAGGGAACGCACAGGGTCCATGGGGACTCTAGAGGCCTTCCGTGAACGCTGACATTTCAGGTCAGGACCATTCTTCGGTCTGAAGAAAGGTCCAGACTCGTAACGTTACCTATTCATGTTCCCCAGAGATGTTGCCTGGCCGGCTGACATACTCCAGCACTTTGTGGATTCTTTGGGTTTCTGGTCCTTTTAAGATTGTTGGGCAAACAGTGATTTGATTGCAAGCTCAACAGCAGGCTATTCCCTTAGTCGTCCTGTTGTCATTTTTGCAGGGATCTGGATTGATAAATTATAGTTCCCAACTTGACAAAAAGGTCAGAATCAATTTGCACAAATTGTGAAAAACAAAAATGCACGTTCCTTATCCATGTTACTCCACCACTATCACAAATCTCTGGTTTAAAGCCAAAACAATGACGAGTACCCCAACGTTATAATATTAAAGATATACATGATAATATTAATGGAAAAACCTCCTGACTCTTTCTTCCATTTCAGCTGATGAAGCAAATCTTCGCCAGTCTATGAATGCTTTCATGATGTTCCACTCTTGGAAATGTGACATTTTCTCCTGTAATATTTGATAATTCTATAAAGATTATGGAATTCATAATATGAATTATTAATTATGCTGCCCTATTTCAGTTTTAAGTATATCTTGCACACCAAACATTAAGATATGACCTTTACACAGGCTAAGATATTAATAACCTTCAGTGAGAGAACTGGCTCATTCCTGGGCTAAATTTTCAAGGCGATGGGTGCAGGCTGATTGCAGTCACAAACCAGAAATTATTTATTCCAAACCAACGCCCACTTTATGTATTTCAATGCCCTCGCATAATGGAGGGATGAACAAAGATTAAACTAGATCTGGAAAACGTAGTCATAGAATCCAGCATAAAACAGGTCCTCCAGCCCACAGAGTCAATGCTGACCAGGAAATACCTATCCAACAAAATCCTATCTAATTCAAAATCCTGTGATAATCAATAGGTGGGATGCAGACAAAGAGGTGTCACCTAAATGGCTAGATATTTGGGAGGAACAGTGGTACAAGTAATGGAGCTGCTGCCTCATTGCTCCAACAATCCACCTTCAACCTACACTCAAATATACTTGGACCATTTCCGACATTTCCCTACCATTCCTTGACCTCACCATCTCTATTGCAGGTGACACACTCCTGACTGACATCCACTACAAACCAACTGACTCCCACAGCTACCTGGACTACTCTTCCTCCCACCCTGCTTCCTGTAAGGACTCCATCCCCTATTCCCAATTCCTCCGACTACGCCGCATCTGCTCCCAGGATGACGTGTTCCACACCAGGTCATCGCAAATGTCCTCGTTCTTCAGAGAACGGGGTTTCCCCTCCCCCACTATCGATGAGGCTCGCACCAGGGTCTCCTCCATACCCCGCAACACTGCCCTCTCTCCCCATTCCCCCACTCACAACAAGGGCCGAGTCACCCTGGTCCTCACCTTTCACCCCACCAGCCAGCGCATACAACAGATAGTCCTCCGCCAGTTTCGCCACCTCCAACGTGACCCCTCCACTTGCCACATCTTCCCATCTCCCCCCCTATCTGCCTTCCGCAAAGACCGCTCCCTCCGCAACTCCCTCGTCAATTCTTCCCTTCCCTCCTGCTCCACTCCTTCCCCGGGCACTTTCCCTTGCAACCGCAAGAGATGCTACACTTGTTCCTTCACCTCCCCCATCCACTCCTTTCAGGGACCCAAGCAGTCATTCCAAGTCCGACAGAGGTTCACCTGCACCTCCTCCAACCTCGTCTACTGCATCCGTTGCTCCAGCTAATCTACATCGGTGAGACCAAGCGGAGGCTAGGCGATCGTTTCGCCGAACACCTCCGCTCGGTCCGCAATAACCAACCCGACCTCCCAGTGGCTCAGCACTTCAACTCCCCCTCCCACTCCGTATCCGACCTCTCGGTCCTGGGCCTCCTCCATGGCCAGAGTGAACAACACCGCAAGTTTGAGGAACAACATCTCATATTCCGCTTGGGGAGTCTGCATCCTCTGGGCTTAAACATTGAATTTTCTCAATTCTGTTAACCCAGACTGCTCCTTTCCCCCCCCCCCCCACCCCCCCACCTCTCCCTCAGCCCTCGGGCCCTGACATTCCTTCTCCATCTCCCCCCCCCCCCCCAAGTCGCACTAGCTTCTCATTTTCACACCAGAAACAGCTTACAATGGCCTGCTTTCCTTATCACCAATACTTTTTTGCATATCTTTCACTCATTGTTCTTGCTTTATCTCTCCATATCACTGTTTATAACTCTCGTTTCCCTGATCCCTGACCAGTCTGAAGAAGGGTCTCGACCCGAAACGTCGCCTATCTCCTTCATTCCTTAGATGCTGCTGCACCCGCTGAGTTTCTCCAGCTTTTTAACCACCTTCAACCTTGACCGGTCTGCGATGAGTTACTCCAGCATTCTGTGTCTATCTTCAGTGTGAAGCAGCATCGGCAGTTCCTTCCTGCACATTAGGATTTACATTCTTTCTAGGACCTCTAGGGTTTCATCAGGGTGCCCTGGCTTCCTCCACATGGCAAGGACGTGCAAGTTGACAGGTTAATCAACCATTGTAAACAGTCCCTCGTGTGTAGGTCACTGCAATGACCCAGTGGAAGTTGATGTGAATATGGAGAGAACACACCAGGATTAGTGTCGGATTTGTGTAAATGGGTGTTTAATGAGCATAAATGCGTAAATGAGACAAAAGGCCTGTTTCTGTGCTGCAGAACTCCATGATTACAATCTTTAACGGCTTTGAAAGATTGGAGGTAGATCTTTAGGATTGCATTGGGGAAGTGGTGTGCAGTGAAAAGCTGCAATATCACCTATTCAATGAGTACAAACAAGGACTATTTTCTGTGTCAATTAATTTGAAAGCAGCATAAAGGGAAATTGGAGCGAAGCTGGGGAAAGTGTTGCTTCCTTTATAGACAGAGATATTCTACTCATTATAGCCTCAGGAATTGCAGAGCCCGGAGTAACATGGTGTTTAGGGATTCATGCAATTAAATATTGATTTCTAAAGAATTGGAAAAGTTACAGTTTTATGACATCTTCAGGGATTATTGCATCATTGAGGCCTGATGGGCTTGTTGCTTGCTCATGGGATAAAATACCGATTCCGAGTAATGTGTTATTACAGCTCAGAGAAACTAAGGGAATATCTCGTGTTCATTTATATCTCTGATGTTTCAAACCTTCTGGAAATAATTCGGACAA
Organism: Raja brachyura; assembly: GCA_963514005.1. The sequence continues at coordinate 55,115,486 of OY740791.1, read as the reverse complement.
TAACTTGTCTGACATCAGACTCTGGAAATCTATTTCCAGCTTCACTGACCTTTTTCTTTACAGAAAGAGAATTTGATTTGTTTCAGTAGACACCAATATTTGTTTGAAAGAAAAAAATGAATTTCTCCCTGAATGTAGCTTGAGAAATAATGGGAGTCAGTTCAATGCAATAATGCCTGCCCTAGTATTACACATCTGCAGACAATCTGATGTGAATTCGCCTTTGGTACAAGTTACATTATGGGGGGCAAGTGCCAAGTGCCTAAACCCCGGGAGTTATTTGGAAGCAATGATGCAAGGCAAATGTTAGAGAGCAAAAGAATGAAAAAGTAATTTGCAACGATCACCGGTTCAGCTTCGAATCAATGCTATTTCATGCATAAAGCAAAGTTCCCAGGTTGATCTCATCTCCCCAGCTATAACTTCAGTGGAAGTTCCAATGACCAATGAGAAAATCTTCCTTACTTTCTCCCGAGGTTTTGCAAGAACTGAGTCTTTGCAAATTGCAGATGGGTTTAGTTCAAGGACAGGGTTTGATCCTGACCGCGGGTGCTGTCTGTGTGGAGTTTGCACATTCTCCCTGTGCCCATGTGCACTTCCTCGGGGTGCTCTGGTTTCCTCCCACATCCCAAGGATGTGCAGATTTGGAGGTTGATTGGTTTCTGCAAATTGCTCCTTAGAGTGTAGGGAGTGGGATAAGTGGGATAACGTAGAATTGCTCCTTAGAGTGTAGGGAGTGGCAAAAGTGGGATAACGTAGAACTAGAGTGATCAATGGTGAGTGTGGACTCAAGGTGACGAAGGGCCTGTTTCCATGTTGTCCCTTTCAATCAATGAATTTATTTAGTTTCCAAATTTATTGCTCATCTTTTGCTGAAGGCAACTGACTACATTAATGGGTTTCAATACTGTATCCCTTGTGCATATGTGTGGTATAGATCTGTACACGACTTTTAACAACATTTGCAATGTTTGACACCCCTTATAAAACATTGCTCGGGTACATGTGAAGTAAGAAGAGAAAATGCTGGAAAGAGGCTGCAGCTAGGGGAAGAGAAATAGAGCTGCAGCTAGGGCAACAGAAACCAGTCACCCTTTCTGCTGCTTTAAGGGGTTGTCCCACTTGGGCGACATAATGCGCCAGTTCTGGCAAGTTTGTCCTCGACTCATACTCGCAGCATGCTCGACACGAGGTTGTAGGAGGTCTTTGTAACTCTCCTTTATGCTCGTGCGTGGTCTCCGCATGCTCAAGGCCCAAGGCAGGTCACAGCGTTTTTTTCAAAATGGTAAAAAATACCCGCGAATAAAAAAAGGTCCCCATGGAAAAAAATAGATACTTTTTCTACCTGTAGGTTTAGTTGTAGTAGGTCGTAGCGACATGTTAGTCATAGGTAATCGAGGGTAGTCTTCATCATAGTTGAAGGGAGGTCGAAGGAGATCGTCTTCACTCTCCACTATTCAGTGTCCAATTTTCCCGAAGTTAGTCGTAGCTGGTTATAGCTGGTCTTCAACATAGTCGAAGGAGGTCTTCTACATAGTCAAAGGAGGTCTTCAACATGACATTTTTTCAAACTCTTCTAAACACGCCAATTAGGTCGCCCAAGTGGGACAGCCCCTTAACAAGCTTCTTTTGTCTTTCCCAGTTCTGACCTGCTGAGTATTTCCAGCATTTTCTGTTTTTAATATTAGGTTTCCGACAACTGTAGTATTTTTAGCTATCGTCCATGTACATGCATTTCCCTATGAACAAACACCCAGCTATTTTTAAAGATAGCATCCTCTCCGCCAATCACTTGATCTTGATGGTGCAGAAACAAATCCCAGTCTCTACTTCTTGAACCTACCAACACTCTATGAATACTGGTGCATGAATTCACATATTTTCCAATGTTTCTCTCGAAATATGGACCAATAATAAATGCTATTGGAGTGCTGGAGTAGCTCAGCGAGTCGGACAGCGTGAATATGGGTACCAACCCAAAAAGCCTTCTATTCCCTTGCTGCCTGACCCGGTAAGTTATTCCAGCATTTTGTGTCTTTTCATCTGCAGTTTCTTGTACCTGCTTTCCAGAGAGCAAGTTGGTGAGAGCTGGTGATGCCACATTTGGAGGGTTTTTTTTTCTGCTATAACAAGAATGCCATTAAGCTGGAAATAGAAGATTTACAAGGCAGGACTCAAGGGCCTGAGCTGAAGGGAATGGTTGGACAAACTGGAACTTTATTCCTTGGAGTGTAGAGGCTAAGAGGTTGTAATCTTACAGTACATGGTTGTATAAAATCATGAGGGGAATAGATAGGATGAATACACAGAGTCTATTACCCAGGGCAGGTAATCAAGAACCAGAGGACAGAAATTTAAGATGAGATGGGGAAGATTTAATAGAAGCCTGAGGGGTAGCTTTTTCATTCAAATGGTGGTGGGTATATGGAACATGCTGCTGGAGGAGATAATTGAAGCAGGCACTACATCAACATTTTTAAAGACACTGGAAAGGTACATCGATAGGAAAGTTTTAGAGGGATATACAGCCCAAATGCGGGCAAATGGGACTAGCATGAATGGGGCATCTTTGTCAGCATGGGCGAGTTGGGCCATAGAGGTTGTTTCTGTGTTGTATGATTCTATGACTCTAAGTCTGAAAGTTGCTAGTGGATAACTTGCATGCCCACAGGGGAGCAGATTTTCTTGTGAGGCCTGTACCGAGGCCCAACACTGGGCTTTTACCAGGTTTAGAACAGCCTTCCACTCAGTAGGTCAATGGATACCTGCACTACGTTTAGTTTAGTTTAGTTTAGAGATACAGCACGGAAACTGCTCTTCGGCCCACCGCGTCTGTGCTGACCAGCGATCACCCCGCATGCCTATGCCATCCTACATACTAGAGACATTTTACAATTTTTACCAAAGCTAATTAACCTGCAAACCTCTACATCTTTGGAGTGTGGGAGTAAACCGGACCACTCGGGGAAAGCACACGGGATCACAGAGAAAATGTACAAACTCCATGCAGACAGCACCCTTAGTCAGGATTGAACCTGGGTCTCTGGCGCTGTAAGGCAGCAACTCTACCACTGTGCCACCGTGCCACCCTTGCTGCATTCTTCATTGGGAGCTTGGCTGATAATGCCTTGGCTTGGCTCATTGCATTACAGATCCCTTCATTTTAATGGCCATTGTACCTGTATCAGGTCTCTGCCTGAAAGGGAGGAAATCTGTGAGTGCGACCATTCTGCAGACACACCCAACTGTTTTTCAGACAGTCAGAACACGATACAACTAGCTATGCTGCCACACCCTTCACACACCTATATGTGTTTCCAGACTCTCAGCAGTGTGGTTAATTTCCAATTACCTTCTGCAACAGACTGAAAACTCGAAGTCAGATACCAGACTGCCAGTGAGAGCCACACCCTGCAATTTTTTTAAAAATTAAATGCTTTCAGTAGCAATTGGGTTATTAATTAAAGGAGACAGAGCAAAGATAATTATGGAAAGAATAAGAGGTGACGTGATGAAAAATTCACGCTGCAATCTCAAACGTACTGCCGGCAGAGGTGATGGGAGCAGAGTAAAGGGGCTGTTCAACTGCGGCGACCTAATTCGCGAGTTTAGAAGAGTTTAGGAGAGTTTGAAAAAATGTCATGTTGAAGACCTCCTTCGATTATGTTGAAGACTAGCTTCGACTAGTTTCGACTAGCTTCGGTAAAATTGGACATCGATTACTGGAGAGTGAAGACGACCTCCTTCGATCTCCTGCGACCTCCCTTCGACCTCCCTTCGACTATGTTGAAGACTATCTACGACTACCTTTGATTACCTTCAACTACCCTCGATTACCTACGACTAACATGCCGACCTACTACGACCTACTTTGACTAAACCTACGAGTAAAAAAGTATCGATTTTTTCCATGGCGGCTTTTTTTTACTCGCGGGCATTTTTCAACATGTTGAAAAATATGCCGCGACCCAGCTGAGGCCTCGAGTACGCGGGGACTACCCTCGAGTATGAAGGAGAGTTACAAAGACCTCCTAGGACCTCGTGTCATCCATGTTGTGAGTATGAGTCGAGGGCAAACTCGCCAGAACTCGTGCATTGGGGGGAGAGGGGGAGAGGGAGGGGGAGAGGGGAGAGGAGGGGGAGAGAGGGGGTGGGAAGAGAGGAGAGGAAGAGAGGGGGAGGGGGCAGAGAGACTGGGAAGAGGGGGGTAGGGAGGAGTTAGGGGGAGAGGGAGGGGGAGAGGGGGAGCGGGGGAGGAGGGGAGAGAGAGGGGGGAGAGAGGGGGAGAGGGAGGGGGGGAGGGGGGTGGGGGGGAGAGGGGGGTAGAGAGGGTGGGAGGTAGGGGGGGAGAGGGGTCGGAGAGAGGGGGGAGTGGGGAGGGGAAGGGGGGAGAAAGGGGGAGAGGGAGACAGCATCGTTTTTTTCGCGAAGATGTGATTACACACACCTACAAGATCAGAGTTTTATAGTTATATTGGTATTGATAGTTTAGCTTATTGTCATGTGTACCGAGGTACAGTGAAAAGCTTTTGTGTGTGCTAACCAGTCAGCGGAAAGACAATACATGATTGCAATCGAGCCATCCATAGTGTGCAGATACATGATAAAGGGAATAACGTGACTAACGTTTAGTGCAAGACAAAGTCCAGTAAAGTCTGATCAAAGATAGTAATTCTGGAAGTGAAGACATGCTTTCTCTGCAGTGTTTTTCTTGCCTTTATTGCTAAGCTGGATTTGAAGATCTGGATGAATTAAATTTGCTCAGCATGGATGTAGCCTGGCTTTAAACCATGAGCTGCGATGTCTGCGCACAGAAGAACGTTGAAAATTCATGAGGTAGTCCGAGTCAAATAACATTTTTGATGACAATTCAAGTTAGGTAATTTATGAAGGAATGAAATTGCCAACAGTATTTCTTCCTGAACTTCACATCTTCCAGCACACTGAAGAAAAGTGAAGGCTGAGCACCAGCTGGAAACATTTAAAACCATCTTTAATTTCTCATCTATTTTCCTCATGGAATTCAAAATCATCTTGTACATGACTCTCACCACCTGGTCCCTATTTCTATAAATGACAATATCTCACTTGTAATATTCACAACTTTTTTTCACACCGCCCATAGTCTCACCTTTCCTTCCTCTGTAACCTCCCATCTGCGCTATTGCAATTTTGAACTCATGCTCAGTCTCCATCTTAATTCATCATCATCGGTGATCTCATCTCCAGCTTCCAAAATTCTTCCCATCTAAATATACTTGCCAAACCCTCGTCACCTCTTGCCACCTTTCCCCCTAAGACAATCCTTCAAACCAGCCTCCTTCCCCAAACTTGGTATCGTCTGCTCCAAATCCCTATGTGTGTATCAGTTATTTGGTGTGAAAACTCTCCTGTGAACTGCCCTGAGAAGTTTCAATTACATTAAGGATGCTTTATAAATAGATGATTGAATAAGTTATTATTTTAGTGATAGCTACAAGGGTATGTGCAGGAGAACCTCTTTGGGTTCCCCAACCCAGGGCACTGCATTGACCAGATTCTGTCAAGAGGAAGGTTAAATCAGTCGGATGAAACTCATAGTCCGCAGAAATCCACAGTCCGCAGAGCATCAGCACCCTACGGGATGTGGCAGAAGTTTCAGGCAACAGTCCAAGACGCAACCAGGCACATCATAAAGTGGAGAACATGCATGGACGTAAGCCGTTGGTGAAATGGCCAAAGTCTAACAGCAAGGAGTGGGAATTCGTCAATGTAGATGTGAGCTTAATCTTAAGTGGAATTAAGGGATAAGCAGAAAAGAAGTTGGAGAAGATGGGTGGTCTAGTCTACAGCTATGGAAAGGAGAAATTTGGTGAGAAGGAACAACTCAGCAGGAAAGATAGGCCTCCTCCCCCCAAGTCCCGTCGTCTCCAGGGAATCCAACGACTTGTTAAAGAAAGAAGAAGCCTGAGGAAGGTGTGGAAAAAAGCAACAGCAGAGGAAAGGGAGGGCATCAATCCCCTTCAAAAGGACCTAAAACAGAGACTCTTGAAGCTGCGCATAGCAGAGAATTTAAGGAAACAACGCAAAAAGGAAAAAGCAAGAACAGACTTCTACAAAGATCCCTTTAAATTTGTGAAAGGCATTTTCACAAAAGAAAAAAGCGGATCCCTGAAAGCGTCAAAAAAGGAGGTTGAAGGACACACCAGAACCATCCACACTGATGAGTTAAAAGATGAACCGATTTTTGTCCCCGCTGACATCCCTCCAATCTCACCCCCACAACATCAATTTGACATCAGCCGTCCCAAGCTGAGTGAGGTAAAAGAAGTAGTGAGGAAGGCAAGAACGGCCTCTGCACCAGGCCCTAATGGTGTTCCATATTGTGTCTACAAGAATGCCCCAGATATTCTGAAATTCCTCTGGAGTAACATGAGGGTTGCATGGGAAAAGGAAGTCATCCCCATAGCCTGGCGAAGAGCGGGAGGAGTCCTGATCCCAAAAGAAAAAAATTCTTCCACCATCGAACAGTTTCGGCAAATAAACTTTCTTAACATAGAGGGCAAGTTTTTTTCAGTGTGGTGGCGAAAAGACTTACAAAGTATCTGAAATAAAACCATTTCATTGATACGTCAATCCAAAAGGCTGGCATAGCAGGCTTCTCGGGATGCCTTGAACATACCAGCATCATATGGCATCAAATCCAGACTGCTAAGAAAGAACGAAAGAATCTGCATGTCTTGTTCCTCGATCCGGCCAACGCCTATGGATCAATTCCTCACTCGCTACTGTGGACTGCTTTTGAATTCTTTCAGGTGCCTACAATAATAAAAAATCTGGTAAAAAACTACTTTAGGATCTGCAAATTTGTCTCATAACATCAGACTTTACCACAGGGTGGCAACCACTGGAAGTAGGCATCATGGCGGGGTGCACCATCTCCCCATTGACCTTCACTATGGCAATGGAGCTCATTATCAGAGCATCAAAATGGGTTGTGGGAGGAAAACGGCTACAGTTTGGTCAGCGATTGCCACCGGTACGAGCCTATATGGACGATATAACAACACTAACAATAACTATCCCCTGCACCAAGAGACTTCTAGAAAAACATCACATGGGCAAGGATGAAGATTAAACCCAGAAAGTGCAGAAGCATCTCCATTGTCAAAGGTCAAGTCGAGGATCAAAGATTTCATATTAACGGAATACCTGTTCCAACTGTTTCAGAAATGCCAGTGAAGAGTTTGGGCCGATGGTATGATGCAAAGCTCAAGGACACTGAGCAGTTTGTACAACTGAAAAAGGATACCATCATGCACATAGCTCACATCAACAAGACCTTGCTACCAGGAAAACTCAAGCTGTGGTGCTTCCAATTTGGCATACGACCAAGAATCATATGGCCTTTAACTATGTATGAAATCCTCATCAACAAAGTGGAAAAGCTGGAAAGAATGATCAGCACACATGTGAAACAGTGGCTTGGACTTCCACGATGCTTAAGTGCTGTCGGACTGTATGGGAGTGGCAAATTGGAATTGCCCATTACAGGACTTGTGGAAGAGTTCAAATGCTCTAAAGCAAGGTTGGTCATGACCGTCACTGAATCTGAAGATAGTGTTATTTGAACAGCGGCTCCCGGTGTGGCAACGGGGAGGAAGTGGACCCCATCTGAAGCCATTCAGAGTGCTAAGTCTGCTCTTCATTTCCGGGATATGGTTGGCCAAGTCCAACATGGGAGAGCCGGGCTCGGGCTCGTCCCAAAAGCTCCTCAATGGCACAAGGCAATATCAGTGCAGAAAGGATAGCTCGTGGTGGAGGAGGTGAGAAGACGGGAGGAGCCAGAGCGACACGCCAAGGCCGTCCCAATGGCCAAGCAGGGCCAATGGACCAACAGGGAGAGCCTGGAAAAGAGGAAACTCAGCTGGCGTGACATCTGGCAAATGGAAGGATCTCGGTTAAGTTTTGTCATCAGAGCCACATATGATGTTCTACCATCACCCCAGAACCTGAAACAGTGGTTCGGAGAAGACCCCGCTTGCTTCCTTTGCCAAGCACCTGCATCACTAAAGCACATTTTAACAGGATGAACGATGAGCCTCGGCCAAGGGCGTTACACTTGGCGGCATAACCAAGTTCTCAGACAGCTGTCATCAATCCTTGAACAGAGGCGAATGATTACAAATTCTTCCCCGCCAACATCGGCAGGGGATTTGTTGCTACATCTATGACCAGGCTATTAAATAAAATGGGGGTGCGGGGTCGCTCCCTCCAACAAGCAATCAAATCATTATCAAATTCTGCAGAAAAAAGCAGCAATTAGATTTGGATCAAAAGGAGAGATAACAATTGGGCTGCAAGATGAAGACAGGAGGGTATGGAATTGAGGGGGGTGTAACTGGGACATCAGGTATCACCATTGAGCCCTCTGGAGATGTTGTGGGCTTATCAATGAAAGAGGGTGTCCACCTGATGACCCACCTACCCTACCTTTCACCATTCCAATCCCACTGCAAATAACAAGAGTGCCAACTTATTACAGGGATTGAAACATCAAGTCCTATTAGCTCTACTCTCTTGAGTCTAAAAGTGAACATAAAATTTGCGCCACGGAAAAATCTGAATGAATAGTTGGAAAGTGCCGTTCATATCATCTCACCGTAGCAATTAAAATAAATTGTTGTGAATGTTTGGCCGCTTGCAGAATCCTTGGCATATTTATAAAAATAAACAGATGATGTCTGACCATATTAGAGCAGGTTTGAAAGAAAACTAACTGCAGTCTTAGCACCACGTCCTTCAGCTCGCTGAGTCTGCACCGATCTTCAACCACCCATTTACACTACCTCTATTAAAGTCATGTTTTATTCTCACCACATTCTCATCAACTCCCCCCAATTCTACCATTCACCTACACATTGGGGAAACGTTACAGAGACCAATTAACTTGCCAGCCCACACATTTTTGGGATATGGGAAGAAATTAGTGCTGGCCCGATGAAACAGATGAGATCCTTCGCATCTGCTTTGAGTCCATATTCAAGGACTCTGCGGCCAACCTTAATGAGAATGCCACTGCCGTCACAAACTTCATCAGTAATGTCCCTGTCCACTAATGCCCCTGTCCCACTTATGCCCCTGTCCCACTTAGGAAACCTGAACGGAAACCTCTGGAGACTTTGCGCCCCACCCAAGGTTTCCGTTCGGTTCCCGGAGGTTTTTGTCAGCCTTCCTAATGGTCGAAAGTGGTTTCCGTTTTAAAAATCATTAATTTTGTTGTGGAAGCCGGTTGCGATGCTAGTCGAAGGTGGTTTCCGGAGGACAAAAACTTCCTGGAACTACACGGACACCTTGGGTGGGGCGCAAAGTCTCCAGAGGTTTCCGTTCAGGTTTCCTAAGTGGGACAGGGGCATTAGTGTGTGGAGGAATGCGTGCCAGAGAACACAATATAGACATAGACCTAGGCATAGAGATGCAGACCCTTCAGCCACCAAGTCTGCGCCGACCAGCGATCACCCAGTACACTAACCTACACACGCTAGGAACAACTTTACAACTTACAGAAGCCAATTAACCTACATACCTGTACGTTTTTAGAATGTGAGATGAAACCAAAGAACCCAGAGAAAAACCACGCTCTTGCAGGGAGCATGTACAAACTCTGTACAGACAGTACCCATAGTCAGGGTCAAACCCAGATCTCTGGCGCTGTAAGGCCTAGCACTCTACTGCTACGCTAGTGTGCCACCCATAATGGTTGAGAAATTTGAGTTCCTGGACATATATATCACCAAACATCTATCCTGGTCTGACCACATTGATGAATATAAGATTATATTCAAGAATAACAATACGACATAAATATTTGGAAGAAAAATGTAACCTTCAATCTATCAAAAATATTTTTAGATATCCGGATTCAATGTTTGAAAAAAGAACTCTTGTTTCTGGAGATCCAAAGCAAAAACATAGAAGGAAATAGACACAAAATGCTGCAGGACGAGCCACATCTCTGGAGCACTCCAGCATTTTGTGTCCTTACTTTCCAGAGATGCTACCTGCCCTGTTGAGTTATTTCAGCATTTGTGGCTATCTTCAGTATGAACTGGCATCTGCAGTTCCTTCCTACCTATAGATGGGAATGCACTGCAACAAGAATCAGTTGATCTTTTAGCTCACATACACCTGCACAACTCACCTGTTGTGGCTTTCAACATTCAATGTTGATGTAAATTGGCAACTCATGTTCAGTTTATTCGTTCGCTCGTATGTCAGCTCGCTGTTGGCTTCTGTCGTCATCCAACATGTTGACAGGATTGGTCGCCCAGCTCGTCACAGAGTGCATCGTGTCATCGTTTCCGGGGATCGCCACGAGGAGGCTTCTGTCATGATCCCCATTCAGTTTATAAGGAACTATTATGCTGCTCAGAATCTTGATTTTAAATAAATTTTGCCTAAGACAGTAAATTACGTGACGTAATAAACAGGATAAAAAAGAAATACAACCAGGAATGAAAAGATGCCCACGGTGATCTGACTTATAAAGACTAACTTGACCTCTTCCAGTCACGGAAGATTCATTTAGTCTGATGGACTTTAGTACTGGAGTTTAGTACTGCCAGCCGTTTAGTATAGTTATTGTTTGTCGCTGCACTCCTCTGCAATATGGTTTTGTTTTACCATCAACCTGAGGATTTAACTGAAGCTATGGCTTGGTTCTATCTTGAACAAGAACACAGATCTCTGGTGGCTTGCCCAAGGTCAGGATAGGAGAAAGGCAGTTGTATTGGGATCAAAGGCCAGTTGTTTTATGAAGTAATGCTGCAGCCTAATGAACACTAATTAAAATGAGGTTTTAGAATGATGAATCAAATGATTGAATTGTTTGGTATCTTTCTCTTCCAACAGCTGTAGGACATATAATGTGTAACGTAGAATTGTGTAGCACATCAACAGGCCCTTCGGCCCCACAATGTTGTGCTGAACATGTTGCCAAGTTAAACTGATCTCATCTGCCTAGACATGATGATATCCTTCTATTCCCTGCACTTCATTGTTTCTATCCAAAAGTCTCTTAAACACCATTATCGTATCTTCCTCCACCACCAACCCTGGCCGTATGTTCCAGGCTCCTACCACTCTCTGGGTAAAACATTCACCCTGCATATATCCATTAAACTTTCCCCTTTCTCCTGATAGCTATACCCTCTAGTGTTGGACATTCCCACCATGACAAAAAAAGGTTTTATATACTTTTATCAAGTATTCACGGTAATCTATCGGGTGGCGCCAGCAATGGCCGCCTCGCCAACAGCCTATCTGTCCCTTCCTTCTTTGTTGTTTGCATGTGATAAATACGTGTTTTTAGTGTTCTTTAGCTTATTTTATGTGGGGGATTTGAGGGGGGGGGGGGGGAGTTGGGGGAAACGTTTTCTAATCTCTTACCTCGACGGAGATGCAATTTTTTTCCATATCGTATCTCCGTCCGCACTGCGGCCTAACATCGAGGAGTTGACGGCCTCTTACTGGGGACCGACTTTGTGAGCTCCACTGCAGGAGCCTGCGGACTTAATGACATGGAGCTCGTGGTCTCTGCTTAGAGACCGACTTTGGGAACTCCAAACCGCACGAGCTTCGATCGCCCCGACACGGGAGCTTTGATTACCCTGACTGTGGATGGTTCGACTGACCCGACCGTGGGAGAATAAAAGAGGAAGAAGATTGAACTTTATTGCCTTCCATCACAGCGAGGAATGTGGGGAATCCACTGTGGTGGATGTTTATGTTACCTTTTATATAGTTGTGTGTCTTGTTGCCTTTTTCTTAATATGGCTGTGTGGTAATTCAAATTTCACTGTACCTTAATTGGTACACGTGACAATAACTGACCTTTAAACCTTGAAATCTCAACTTCCGATGTTTCAGTGAAAACAATGCATGTCTATCTGATCTCTCCCTGCAGCTGAAAGCCTTTAATCCAGAACCCATTCTGGCAGAAGGTGAAGAAGAGTCCAGACCCAAAACATGACCCATCGTTTTTCTCCAGAGATACTGCCTGGCCCGCTGAGATAATCCAACACTAAGTGTCTCCCTTAAGCATCTGGCAGCATAGCGTTAACAATTCTAATGCAACTATCATAATGAAAACCCATAGATAGACACAAAAAAGCTGGAGTAACTCAGCGGGTCAGTCAGCATCTCTGACTCTCAGTCTGAAGAAGGGTCACGACCCAAAACGTAAACTATTCCATTCCTCCAGAGATGCTGCCTGACCTGCTGAATTACTTTTTGTGTCTATTGTCGTTTTAAACAAACATCTGCAGTTCCTTCCAATACATAATTAAAAGCCATGGTGTTTACTGCTGAGTTAACTCACTGTGTTTTTTTTTATATAGGTAATGCCTTTGTGGTGAATCTAGCCATTGCCGATCTTGTCGTGGCGATCTACCCATTTCCCCTCATTCTAACAGCAATTCTTCACAATGGATGGGTGCATGGCTACATCCACTGTCAAATGAGTGGGCTCCTCATGGGGCTGAGTGTGATAGGCTCCATTTTTAACATCACTGGCATTGCAATGAACAGATATTGTTACATCTGCCACGGTATGAAATACAACAAGATCTTCAGCCACCGAAGCACCCCCTGCTACGTGTTACTGGTCTGGATGTTTGCGTGTTTAGCGATCATTCCCAATCTCTTTGTAGAGTCGCTGCAGTATGATCACCGGATATACTCCTGCACTTTCGTTCAGTCAGTCAGTTCTCTCTACACGGTGACCGTGGTAGTCATTCACTTCATTCTGCCGATCAGCATCGTCTCGTATTGCTACCTCCATATCTGGATCTTTGTCATCCGGGCCAAGAGGAGAGTTAAACCCGAAAACCGATCCAGAATAAACCCCCACGACTTCAGGAACTTCCTGACGATGTTTGTGGTCCTCGTGCTCTTCGCCATTTGCTGGGCGCCGTTGAACTTCATCGGCCTGGGAGTGGCGGTTAATCCACAGTTGGCAAAGGTGATACCAGAGTGGCTTTTCGTCGCCAGCTATTTCATGGCATACTTCAACAGCTGTTTGAATGCTATAGTGTACGGTGTTTTAAACCACAACTTCAGAAGGGAGTATAAACAAATAATAATAGAATTTATCAATCTGTTTTGTTAAGATAACATGCTGCTGTGCAGAATGCAACATGGAGAATCAGGCCCATACAAAGCTTTTCAAAAAGGGGGTGGCATGACAGGATTACAAACATTTTATGTGAAATAATGTGTGCATAGCGCACATCACGAGGGCGAAGCTCTGGGGTTTTAGATGCTCTCTGGTGCATTTTGAGCCTTATTTAGGAGCATGTTTGCACCTAACTTATGACCAATATTTCAAAAATAATTTTGCTTGAGTCAAAGAATGAGAATGAGTGGGTGGAATGGGATGATTAGAGTCATTGTTGTATACATTTTTTTTTAAAATCAAGAATTGTTGTCCTTTTAGTAATCAAGTTGTACTGTTGTAAAATGTTATATAAAATGTTATAAAGGAGCATGCAAAAACAGCAAATAAAGTTTTTACTCTAAAGAAAACCTTTTTTAAGAAAATGTTTTGTGTGTTGATTTGATTGCCTGTTACTATTCGACTGTGTTAGTGTGTGCAGTGCACATTTAATGGTCCTCCTGACCTAACAATTTCACATCACATCAATTTCAACATGGAAAAGTGATGTGAATACAACATTTAGTTCGACTTCAATTTCCATCATGAAAATTCAAAAACTAAATGGTGCATTTACATTACTATGACCGCTTTCAAACTAATCTATTTTATTGTCATACTATTAGAACAAATTCTACTTCCATAATGACTCATAAACAAGATCACAAATCACATTTTGAATTCTCAAACATAATGTATTTGTGAATAATTGCAGAGCTGCCAAGTTTCACCGAGCATTTCCGTATTTTGATGGCTGAAAATCGGTATTTTGTTGGGGAAATTGGTATTTCTCACATAAATGCAATAGAACGTACTGCACAGAAACAGTACGAAATTCAGTATTTTGCATGCAACCTCATGTATTCTCAAATATCAGTATGGAATATTGAAAATCAATACTACTGAATTGTGAAACAATTTTTGAAATGTGAATTAAAAATTCTTAATTTTGATTCCATAACATGTAAAAATATATAATAACATAACATAAATTTCACAATTTATCATATAGTTTATCAAACAATCAAAAATACTGGCATAATGCTGTATTATCATTCAGGTGCTCCTGGTAAATGTCACATAAAGGTGAGTAGCATGGTAAGTACAATTTTAAAAAATCACCCAGTGTTACTATTGTTAAGCCATGCAGTTTAAAGGGCAGTGGCAGCCTGGTCCAGTGGCTGCTCAAGTAACGACACCAGCAGCACTCCAGGGTTCACGTAACCACACCAGCAGCACTCCAGGGAGAAACAGCAGCCTCACCAGTAACACCCCAGGGTGCACAAGTAACTACACCAGCAGCACCCAAGGGTGCACAAGTAACCACTCCTGCACCGCCCCAGAAAGCACCAGTCGCCACACCAGCAGCATCCCAGGGTGCACAAGCAACCACGCCAGCAGAGCTAGCACTTCAACCTCAGCTGCCGCTTCTCCCAAGCCTGCTCGGGCTTCAACAGTTTCTTCGAGCACTGCGGACTCGAGCCCGAGGTGATCGAGAACCTGGCCAGGGAGAAGTTTGCCGCCGACGCCGCCTTCGAAAGCCTTGCCTTCGAAAGCCTTGCGTTCAAGTTTCGCAGTGTGAAAGGCGTGTCCCACTTGGGCGACATTTTTGGCAACAGCCTGAAAAGAGGTTGTTGCGTCGTGGTCGGGTCGTGACGCGGCGTGATGAGTGGTGACGCAAGTAGCGTCGCCCCTGGATTTTGGAATGTTCAAAATCCAGGGCCGACATCTCGGCATCTCATCATGTTGTGTGCCCTGTCACACGCTGACGTATGCTGTCCTGCAGGTGACGCCCGGTTAGGGTTGGGGTTAGGGACCACAGATGGGCTGTAAAATATTCTTCCTTCAATGCATGGATTTTAAACATTAATATATTAAAATTAATGCAATAAAATCAATTGTGCAAATGAAAAGATGTCTGTCCTGTTTTATTTACAGATGTATTGGTCCGCTTCCAGATCCAATCAGCATCTCTAACCTTTCACAGGGATGGATTGAGTGAGTGTAGACTGAACTCCCCTCTCCCCTCCACCCCCTCTGCCCTCCTCCCGCCCCAAACCCTCCTTCTCCACTCCCCCTACCCGTCTCCCTTCCCCTCTCCGCCCCCCTTCTTCCCTTCCCCCGCTCCACTCTTCTCCCCTTCCCCTCACATCCCCTTCTCCCCCTCCCTCCCTTCTCCCATTTTCCAACCCCTCCTCCCACTTTCCCCGACGCCCCCCATTTGTGGACCCAGCCTGTGACAGCTAGATCCCACTAATAGTACTGCAGAAAGGCCATATCGTCTGTTTTAGTAACATTGACTATGGGATAAATGCAGACAGAATTTTTTTTTTCTTGGGATTTTTTTTTACTCTGGAAAATAAGGGGGGAGTAGCAATGTTACAAAATGTTGAGATTTTATAATTCAAGTCTGTAATTTATCCCATCAGATAAAGCATACAAATAACTTTAATTTGACACCTAATTCACTTTCATATCTTCAGTATTAAAAAAGTTGTGGCCATTTTCATACTTGGAAATTAGCATCTTGTTCCCTAATGCTTTTCCATTGACTTAACACAAAAGCTGTGATCAAGGACAGTCAAAGCCCATAACCTTCTTAAAAATTAAGATAATTAAATTTTCAGTTATTATAGATTGAAGCATTCTGAAACAAATATAAAACATCTTACTTGGATGACCTGAAATTAAAGCATATAATTAGTTAATTACCTAATTGTAGTTAATTACAAAATTGACCGTTGTGATGGAAATAGTTATAAACACACAGACTGCCTTGAAAATTCAAAACTGTGATATTCTCAAGATGAGAACTTTAATATTATTGTACTATATGCTGTAAGTCCGTAATAAATAGGTAAATAAATTACAATTTCTAGCAATAGACCAAGTCTTTATGGAGAAGATCAGTTGCTCGCTGGTACACTGGCACACCATAATCAGTAGCATCATCATACTCCTCAAATTGTAACCAATAAGCAACTCTGTACACCTTGTTTTTCCTCAACTTTTCAATGTTGGCATTGTAAACTACAAGTTTTTGCTCTTCAAACCACGCATGACATGCCTTTCTGCCAACTACTTTCCCATTAAGAATGTCCGTTAGATTCCATTTCTTAAGAAAAGGATATATATATTTTTAATAGCCTAATGCCCCTGTCCCACTTAGGAAACCTGAACGGAAACCTCTGGAGATTTTGTGCCCCACCCAAGGTTTCCGTGCGGTTCCCGGAGGTTCTCAGCGGTTTTTGTCCTCCGGCAACCACCTTCAACTAGCATCGCATCCGGCTTCGACTACAAAATTACCGATTTTTAAAACGGAAACCACTTTCGACCGCATGGAAACCTTGGGTGGGGCGCAAAGTCTCCAGAGGTTTCCGTTCAGGTTTCCTAAGTGGGACAGGGGCACAGGTATCCAAATAACAAATTAATCCCATTCACACCAGAATTCACAATATGACATGGTTTTTTAAATCTCACTATCATGAATTTATATGCCAGATGGATGGAATGTAATGTTTAATTCTCATAAATTAATCTAGAAACAGCCACTCAATATAATCAAAATAATTATTTTTGTTGCACAATACATGGGGACTTCTGGTGGCGCCATGTTCTAGGAGAGAACAGCGTCAGACCAGCTCTTAAAAAATCTGAAAAAAAACGGGGTCAGAGGAGGCTGCTAACGCTACTTACCGTAGGAGATCGATTTTAAACGGCTCCGGGTGCGATTGTAAGCTGCGTGACGTCATCAGGCGCGCGACTTTAGCGACTCCGGTAAGAAATTTAAAATGAATCCCTCCTCCCCCACACAGCCGAAGAAAAGCTCCAGAAGGGAGGTAGGCCCCACCAAAGCTTCAGGCTCGGGACTGGCTGCCTCCCAAGAAGAGATTTCACAAAGAAAAGCTGAAATGGAAGAACTTAAAAAGTCTCTGCTGGCTGATATGAGGAAAATGCTGAAGGAAACACAAACAGAAACACAAAAAGAAGTGAAGAAAGATTATAAAGAAATTAAGGATGAAATGAAAGCCTTAAAAACGGATATTCGAAAAATCAAAGAAGAATTAGCAAAAGAAGTTAAAGAAATGGTAAAAAGCATGCTGAATGAATGGAAAACAGACGTGGAGGAGGAGATACATACTCAACTGATCGAGGTAACTGATAAGATTGCTGGGATGGATCGAATGATGGAAGAGATGATGGATGAGAAATTAGAGGCGAGGTTAAGCCCTATGTCAACTGTACTGGATCAACAAAATGATGCGATTAAAGAACTAACTGATGTTGCTCTAAAAACTGCGAGGGAGAATGGTAGGATAAACGAAGAGAACAAACGCCTCTCTGAATTATTACGTAAAATAAACGAGAAATGTATTGATTTGGAGGGGCGGCAAAGACGTAAGAATTTGCGCATAGTAGGTCTGCCTGAGGGACGCGAAGGAAACCATGACCCACGTAAATTCTTTGCAAAACTCCTAAAGGACATTTTGGATCTGGATCAAGAGCCCCTGTTGGGCCGAGCCCACAGGGCTCTAAGACCGGTTTCTGGGAGTGGTGCACCACCAAGACAAGTAATTGTAAAGGTGGTTTATGACGGCGTCTTTGAAGATATGATGAAGATAATAATAAGAAAAAGAAATCTGAAATACGAAGGAGATAACATCAGTATCTTCAGAGACTACCCGGCTGAAGTGGCTAAAAGAAGAGCTCTATTTACAGAAACAAGACGCATCTTGAGAGATATAAAAGGAATAAAGGAGATCAGATATGGTCTGGTGTACCCGGCAATACTTAGAGTTACCTACGAGAAGAAGGATCTTCGTTTCATTAAGCATACAGCGGCACTGGAATTCGCTCGGAAAATACAGAAGAAGGCAGAAGAAGGAGAAGAAGGAGAAGTAGAGGAAGAAGGAGCAGACCCGACAGGAGTAATTGATGGATGAACTTTATGGACCTGCGGTTATGAACCACTCACTGAGAAAAAGGCGGAATAACGGACATAGAATTGTAGTATTATATTGTTTACTAATTAATTAATAAATACTAATTTGTAATTATTAATTACTAATCACTAATTACTAATTAGTTTGATTTCCCTTACTCCCCTTATATAGTATTACTAACTATGATACTAATTATAGTTGAAATTAACAACTAAAAATTAGTAATATGAATAATAGAAAAAGTTATTAAGAACATAAAGTTAGCACCCCCACCCCAATATATACAGTATTCCAAATAAGAGCTGGAATATTCAACATCTTTTTTTTAGAAAACGGAAGTCGCTAGATTAGTAGCCATGTTAGTGTGGCTTTCACCTGTGCACACTACACATTATAAAAGTGTAGTCTCTTTTTTTTCTGATCACCATTTTTTCACCCTTTACTTTTTTTATATTTACATTCGTTATTATTTTTTGTATAACACATACTTGATTTTATATTATATATTATATAATCATGACTTCTATCTATATTATATAATCAGATTAAATGGATATGGTTTAATGGAATTGGAAATTCGCATCGGATTGAAGTTGGGGTGTAATGTCGGGCTGGAGGTGTCAAGAAGGCTACTCCAAAAAAAGCCACCCTAACAATAAAATGCAAGATATGAATGTAAGGAGTGGGGGTGATGGAATCACCTTCTGCAGTTGGAATGTTAAAGGAATCAATGAACCAACTAAAAGGGGAAAGGTATTAGCTCAGCTGAATAGATTGAAATCTGGAGTTACGTTTCTTCAAGAGACACATCTTAAAAAAGATGCTCAATATAGATTAACAGCTAAATGGATTTCAAAAGTATATCATTCTTCGTTTATACACAAATCTAGAGGAGTTGCAATAATTATTCGCAAGGGTATACCTTTTAAACTTAATTCGATAATAGAGGATAAGGAGGGTAGATATTTAATAATTACAGGGGAATTACATTCAAAAAAAGTAATTCTTATGAATATATATGCACCTAATTTTGATAATCCACTATTTTTTAAGAAAATATTTAATAGTATTCCTATATCCACCCAATATAATTTAATAATTGGAGGTGATTTAAATTGTACTTTAGATAATTATTTGGATAGATCTTCTACGAAAAGTAAGGCTCTTTCTAAATCAAGTAAGCTTATAAATTCTTTTATTAATACATCGAATGTTAAAGATATTTGGAGATTGGATAATCCAACCGGACGGGAATATTCATTTTTCTCGCCGGTATTCGGAACTTATTCGAGGATAGATTATTTCTTAGTTGACTCAAAATTACTCCCCTTTACATATGATGCAAAGTATCATAATATTATTATCTCAGATCATGCCCCGTTAACATTTAAGATAAAATTAAAAGATATAGTTAATAAAACTAATATTTGGAGATTCAACACACAGATATTAAAGGATAAAGACTGCTGTAATTATGTGGAGAAACAGATTAAATTATTTTTTGAAACTAACGATAAACCTGAGACCTCCCCATTATTATTATGGGACACATTTAAAGCATTTATGCGCGGTGCAATAATATCAGCACAAGCACATTTTAATAAAGAAAATCGAAAGATGGAGCAAAAGTTAGAAAAAGAGATAAAACAATTAGATAGTGAAAATATAATACATCCTTCTAAAGAGTTGAGTAATAAAATTGCAATATTAAAATATAGATTAAATAAAATTTACTCTGATCAAGTGATAAAACTTTATCAACAAACTAAACAAGTTCATTTTGAATTTGGTGATAAACCTCAAAAATTATTAGCACGACAACTCAGAAGATTAGACGATGAAAAAACTATACATAGTATTAGATCGGTACAGGGAAATACGTTGACTATACCAAGAGACATTAATGACACATTTTTACAATATTATCAAAATCTTTACTCATCTAAATTAACAGGGCAAATAGATGAAATGGAAACATTTCTAGAAAAATGTCATTTTAATAAGCTAGATTCTGAGAGTAGGCAATTGTTAAACGCTGAAATATCTGTAATAGATATTGAAGAATCAATTGGATCGTTAAAAAATGGTAAAACAGCGGGCCCCGATGGCCTGAGTGCAGAATTTTATAAAAAATTTCATGATCTACTTTCACCAAGATTACAAATAGTGTACAGACACACCTATGAGTTAGGAAAATTACCAGAGTCTTTAAATGAATCTACAATCACATTCATTCCTAAATTAGATAAGGATCTGGAAGATCCTGGATCATATCGAGCGATTGCCCTTTTAAATACTGATCAAAAACTATTAACTAAAGTACTTTCTCGGAGACTAAGTTTAGTGATTTCCAAAATAATACATTATGATCAAACAGGTTTTATTCCAAAACGTTACTCATCACATAATCTTAGACGCTTGTTTAATATTATCTACTCGAGAAGAAGAAGAGATATAGAATTAGCAGTTATATCGTTGGATGCTGAAAAAGCATTTGACCAGGTGGAATGGTCATATTTATTTAATATAATGGAAAAGTATCAACTGGGGGATGGATTTTGTAAATGGGTAAGAATATTATATTCTAACCCTACTGCAAGAATTTTAACCAATCAAATACTATCACCTAAATTTAGACTTTTTAGGGGATGCAGACAGGGATGTCCGTTATCCCCTTTATTATTTGCCTTGGTGATAGAACCTCTGGCTGAAAGAATTAGATCAGAACCCGAAATATATGGGTATAATACTGACACAACAAATAATAAGATATCTTTATATGCAGACGATATTCTGATTTATATTACTAAGCCGGAATGTAGTATTCCCAAGTTATTCAATGTTATAAATGAATTTAGCGTATTTTCAGGATATAGGATTAATTGGAATAAAAGTGACATTATGCCTATAACTGGTATAAATGTAAATATATTACAAAAATACCCATTAAAAATAGTTACAGATAAATTTAAATATTTAGGAATCAATGTGTCTAAATCCTATAAATTATTAATTAAAGCTAATTATTATCAATTATTAGAGAAACTTAAAAAAAACATTTCATATTGGAAAACACTTCCTATATCTATGATCGGTAGAATTAATGCTATAAAGATGATTTTTTTACCACAATTGTTATATTTATTTCAGGCAATTCCTTTTTTTCTCCCAAAAATTTTTTTTTTTTAAATTGATAATATTGTTAATAGTTTTGTTTGGGATTACAAAAGTCATAGAATAAGTAAAAAACATTTATGTAAGTCTAAGATAAATGGAGGGCTAGCACTTCCAAATTTTCTATACTACTTTTGGGCAGTCCAGATTAAGAATATGAATTTTTGGGTGGGTAAATATGGATGATGAACCAATGTGGTTAAAAATGGAAAAGGAAGACTGTTTACCTTTCAATATAGAGTCGATTATTTTCGCACCAAAGGAAGTACAAAAAAAGACTTATAGGGACAACCCTATAATTCATAATAATAGGCGTATTTGGAAACAGATAGTTAAGACCTTATATCTGGATAATCTTTCTTTTAGGTTACCAATTAGGAATAACCCACTGTTTAAACCCTCAATCTTAGATGCGGGGTTTAGACTGTGGGAGGATTCAGGAATTAAAAGGATAGGACACCTTTATAGAAATGGAAAATTTTTATTATTTGAAGAGTTACAAGATATTTTTGGACTACCTTCACAACACCATTTTAGGTATTTACAAATTAGAGATTTTATTAAATGCAACACACAAGACTATAAAAATAAAGAATCAGGCTTATTAGATGAGCTGTTTAATTTACATCCAAATACGGATAAGCTTATAGCTTATATATACAATATTATTTTAGATAAAGAGAACCCAACAACTGAAACATATCGTCTAGCATGGGAAAATGAAATTGGATTACCTATAATAAAAGAAACTTGGGAAGAAAGCTTACAAAGAATACATTGGTGTTCTTTGAATGCCAGACACACATTGATACAATTTAAAGTTATATATAGATTACACTACTCGAAAACCAAATTAAAAAGTATCTTTCCTAGTCTCTCCTCTATTTGTGATAAATGTAAGAATCTTGAAGCAAATTTAATACATAGTTTTGTAACGTGCCCACGCTTGAATTATTATTGGATTGAAATTTTTAAAGTTATTTCGGAAGTTCTTAAGGTTGAACTCGACCCAGACCCAAAATTAATAATATTTGGAATTCCGGAGCCAAATTTGGTACTCACAGTAAATCAAAGAATTTTTTTTGATTACTGTTTAATAATAGGGGAAAAAATGATACTTAAATTTTGGAAGGGAACATTATCCCCAACAATTAAAATGTGGAAAGCAGAGATGTTGGAGACGTTGAATTTGGAAAGAATTAGATTTGTCCTTTTGGACAGGTATAATTCTTTTGAATCGATATGGTCTCCATATATACAGTATTTAGAGAAGTAGCTATTCTTGGAATCACGGCTCGACGGGCACCCTACGGAATCCGATGCGAATAACTTACTTATATTTGATATTATTGCGCATTTATTATAGATATTACTGTATGAAATAGTATTTTGTATAATGTATTTAGTTTTGTTTATATATATGTAATATTTTTGTTTTTTAAATTTTCTTTTTTTTTTATGGTTGAAGTATGTGGGAAATTTTTTTTTTTATTCCCTTTTTTTTTCTCTTTTTTTTTTTTATATATCTTTTTCTTTATTTCCAAAAAATAGAAGATATTAAGTATTGATATGTTATTTGTAGTAATATTGAATTAAGGTGTTAGTTTATAAAGTAAGCTATACATTGTAAACTGATTACTTCAAATAAAAAAATATTACACAATACATGGGACTAGAACTGATATTTAGTATTAAAATATTGACTATGGATAGTCAATAACATGAAATATAGACGATTTAGATGCTCTTATGACATAATTGTGCAAAAAAAAGAGCTTTTAAATCATCTTGCGGGTGGGTTTTTCTGGAATGCGATCGATTGGAACGTTGCATTTGCGGTGAATTTGAACTTCATATCGGCAGGAAAAACACTGCCGGTTCGTCTGGGGCCCAAATCACATTTTCGCAAGGTAAAATTAGATTAAAGCCATCCCAAGAACCACGTTTATATGTAAAATAAAGAACTTACTCTTTGTTTTGTCCCGTTTCAGCAACCTGACTGAACAAGGTCAATTTTATACATGGTTTGACACCGTGCTTAGAATTGATTTAAAATAAGGACTGCCTTCTCAGATCTGTATTTTGTTTAGGACAAGGGTCTCGGATGAGCTGTTATTGGTAATGTATTGATTTAGTTTAGTTTAGAGATACAGCATGGAAACAGGTCCTTTCATCCACCGAGTCCACACGGAGCAACGATCACCCGTACACTAGTTCTATCCTACCCTGTAGGAACAGAAGTAAATTAAAAGGGCCCAACCTGAAGCGTCGCCAATCCTTTCTCTCCAGAGATGCTGCCTGACCTGTTGAGTTACTCCTGCACTTTGCATCTATCGTTGGTATAAACCAGTATCTGCAGTTCTTGTTTCTAACCTAAAAGCCTACACATCTTTGGAATGAGGGAGGAAAGTGGAGCACCCAAACTGGAGCACGTGGTCACAGGGAGAATATGCAAACTCCGGACAGACGGAACCCATGGTTAGGATCAAACCCGGATCCCTGATGCTGTAAAGCAGCAACTCTACCACCTCGCCACTGTGCTGCGAATGGACAGCTGTAATGGGAAGCAAGTAGCCAACATCAGACTAGCCTCATCTTGTCTGATTTTTTGTGCAAGCAGTTGTCGGTTTGATGTCACCAGTCTTAAATTATCAGGAACATTTTAAATGAACCCGAGTTGTTTTTATTTTGTTTATTGCCAAATCGAAATGCAATGTTTTCAGATTCATTTCATGGAGACTGTTTTATTTTAACATTTTACCGAGAATCAGTTGGCATCTCTCCTGATCAAAGGTCTATATTGCTGCTTCAGTTTACATCCCATGGGTTGATCAGAAGTTGTTTAATTTTTTTGCACTTTATGTAACATAAACTGCAGTTAATATTAAAGATATATTGCTGATTTCCAAGCTGCTTGCCGCATGTAACCCTGCACAGCTTCTTCAAAGTCTGCATTCATGGAAATTCATGTTCATAAGTCATAGGAGCAGAATTAGGCCATTCGGCCCATCGGGTCTACACCATTCAATCATGGATGATCTGCCCTTCCCTTTCAACCCCATTCACATGCCTTCTCGTCATAACCATTGACGCCCTTACTAATCAAGGGGGGGAATATAATAGGGATAATAAGAGGGATCAAGACAGCAAGCCTGAAATGACAATTTTAATGCATTCAGTGCTAGCCTTGGTGATTGACCGAGCCAGATTACGTGGCACTAGGGAAGCACATCTAATGTCGAAGCCCCCAGAATGCGTTCACCTGTCTGAAATGTCGAACACCAGGTTTCCATTTCAGAATATGGAGTTAATCATTTAACACAGACATGAAGCCGAGGATAGGGAAATCTTGGAACCCTCTCTCCATGAAGGCTATGGCGGCTCCATCACCGATCATGTGCCAGACTGAGACGAAGGGATTCTTAGATACAAATGGAATTGGAAGTATAGGGTTTGCGCAGAAAAACCATGGTGAAATAAATAGCCGTGATGCTATTGAACAACAGAGAAGGAGCCACCGGGCTTATTGAGTCATAGAATCATACATGGTAACAGGCCTTTCAGCCCAACATGCCCATTCGACCAAGATGCGGCATCCACACTGGTCCCACATGCCTGCAATTGGCCCATTTCCCTCTAAACCTTTCCTATCC
Source organism: Raja brachyura (assembly GCA_963514005.1). The sequence continues at coordinate 55,090,524 of OY740791.1, read as the reverse complement.
ATGTACCTGTCCAAATGCCTTTTAAATGTTGTTATAGTATCTGCCTCAACTGCCTCCTCTGGCAGCTTGTTCCAGATTCTCACCTACCTCTGTGTGAAGATTTATTCTCCCATTTCTTATGTTTTATTTTCTCATTGGGATGACATAACTGGGCATTGCCTTGCCAAGGAGGATGCAAACTGTAGTATGTGAGATTGGTTATATTCAGTGGCATCCTGTTGAAATTGCTGAAAAGTTCCTGCATCCTCAGGAACCTGGGACAGTTGTCAGCCCAGAGTCCCAAAGTGTGGGTCCGGAGAAGGGTCCCAACCCGAAAATTCACCTATCCATGTTCTCCATAGATACTGCCTGATCCGTTGAGTTACTCCAGCAATTAATGTCTTTGTATGTCCCAAAGAGAGCCCCATTTGGCAAAACAATGTACCTCATCTCAAAGTTTCTACTTCTTACCAATCTCAGTCAAACTGCTCCAATACCAAGAACATAGGAAGTCATAAATTAAGGAGTTATTGGTCCCACTCCTCCGCATCCACTGCTTTGGTAGATCTGAAACAAATTTCATTGAGATGAACCCAATCCATAGCATGCACCAAAAGAAAGCCAATCTCTGGATATGCAAAACCCCAGACTAACTGCATCAACGGGAACTGTGCCATAGGTGTATCAGTTTAGTTTGGTTGGGTGATGCAGCATGGAAACAGGCCCTTCAGCCCGCCTAGTCCATGTCAACCATCAATCAATTGTTCACACTTCCACTTTCCACTATATGATTCCACTTTCTCATCCTTTCCCTACACACTGAGGACAATTTACGGAGGCCAATTAACCTAAAATCTTACACGTCTTTGGGATGCGGGAGGAAAATTGGAGCACCCGGCAAAACCCACGCGGTCACAGCGGGAACATGCAAATTCCACAAAGACGTGTGAGTTTGCAGTTCCACTAGCTATGCCATTGTCTGATAAAATTATTCATTTAGTTCCCTGCCCTTTTTAAATGTGATATTTTCCACTGAATGTTATTACTGAATCCATTCCTGTACTTTCCACATCATTAACAATCTGCAGCTTAAAATGTTATTTCTCATGTCACCTCTGGGTCTTTTTCCAATTACTTTCACAAGCTTTGGAAAATTGAAAGTGAGTGAATGTAATCAGAGGGCAGTGTTTCCATTTATATTCTGTGCGGATCATAATTTTTTCATACTCATTAAACTGTGATATAGAAAAACTCTATTTTTGCTTAAAGATTCATAATAAACTGATTTCCAACTCAACCGATTCCTTTTCAGGATGGATTCATTCCAGGTCCCTTCAAAATCACATTCAAGTACGTAATCACAACATTGGTTATGGAGTATAATTATAGATTCATAGTTGCTTGTTGATGTGGTACACCGTGTTCAATCAGATGCCCTTTATAAGCGTGTGCCTTTGTGTAAGCAATTTATTGTTAGTCTGTACCACAAATTATGAGAATAATTTTAATACTGCTTTACCAGTTTAAAAAAAATATTCATTACTTTCCTTCAGACTTGAAAATCAGTTTTAAAGTTTCAGGGCTGTTGCTTTAACTTATCTCCTACAGTCTTGTCCACCCCCTGTTATTCCTTTCATGGAGTGTGCTTACCTTTTAATATCCATCACTAATTGCCCATGAGAAGGCAGTGACGAGCCACCACCTTGGACTGCTGATGCTGTGTCTACAATGCTATTAGCAAACAAGTTCCAATATTATGAACCATTGCAATGAATTGTATCTCAAATCAGCGTGTCACTCAGCGGGTATCCCTAATGCTATGGATGTCCTGTGTCCATCTCACCTTGTTCTTTTAAAATCGCAAAGGATGCCAGCATGCTCGCTGCATATTAGGCATAGGAGCCTCAACAACTCGTGGTAGTAGATACAAGGTACATGCTTCAACCACGATACATTGACGGATGGGGAGAGGGAATTACCTCTTTGATAGATGGAGTAAGAAATAAATGGATAACTTCATCTTAGATGGTGCTTAATACTGTATGCATCTTTCTGTTGCAATTGAGGTCCCATAGTGCCTTCATTGTTGGTTGGTGCTGTCGTTTCACATGGACCGCTCTGTCACACCAAACTGTCACACCAAAGATAGACACAAAATGCTGGAGTGACTCACTGGGACAGGTAGCATCTCTGGAGAGAAGGAATGGGTGGCGTTTCGGGTTGAGACCCTTCAGACTGAGTCTTCAGGTCTGAAGAAGGGTCTCGACCCGAAATGTTACCCATTCCTTCTCTCCAGAGATGCTACCTGTTCTGCTGAGTTACTCCAGCATTTTTGTGTTCATTGTCAGTCAAAACAGTTTACAGATTATCTGGCGTTTTGTGCGTGGGGGCATGCGTGGATTACACAGGCAACCGGACGGTAATAAATTAAACATGCTTCTTCTTGTGGGGGGGGGGGGGGGGGAGGAGATAAAATTGTTATTTGTCATGCACACTTGGCATCGGCCTGCCAGGGAATTTGTGTCCCCCCCCCCCCCTTGTTTTAAAAGCGATTTACTATGCCCCGAGCTGTCTGTCCCACAGCCGGGGTGGGGATGAATCACCCGGTGTGGGTGTCAGAGTCTGGGGGGGGGGGGGGGGTGTAAATCACCCTGGCGTGGGGGTTGGGGTCCGATGGCTGTGCATCGTGGTCAGTGACTCTGGGTGGGCAGAGGGACCAGCGTGTCCCACACCTCTGCTCCATTGGACCCACAGCCCATCACAGTGTGGCTGCATGGGTAGCCGTGGCCTTGGGAGAGTGGGGGATGTCCCGAGGGATGTGTTCCTTCGACCGCTTACAACTTGGTGCTTGGGTTCAGAGTGCCCAGTTTGCTATGGCTTGTGTGGGAAAATGACCCCCACCCTCCCGTCTCCACCAGCCAGTGATGTGATGCACGCATGGGTTTGGACCAATCGGTGACAAGTCTAAGGTTCGGCAATGCCAAACCACCATCTTTTTTACATTTCTGTAAGTATTTTTTACATGGTCTGGGATTTGTATTCTGCCATATATATGATGACATTTTTGAATCAATAATATCAAAAAAATATTTAGAAATAAAAAGAGGTATCATCTGAAATAAATATAAAAATTTAGGTAGAATAAACATTTTAATAGCACTGAATCGGCCGATTAGGGATAAGGACATTGGTGACCATTTAGTAAACTGTTGTCTGACATGGTCAATTAAGGGCGTAAAAATGGCTTTAAATTGGTCCTTGTGCTTCTTGGTAATCTTAATACCTAAATAAGCAAAACAGTCAGTAGTCAAACAAACTGCTAACTGCCCATAATTCGCAATTTGATTGTTTAGTGGAAAAAGCTCACTCTTGCTAAGATTTAATTTATAACCAGAAAAACTACTTAATTGGTTAAGTAAAACTAATATAGCAGGAATAGATTTCTCTGGATTAGAAATAAATAATAACAGATCATGTGCATAAAGAGATAGCTTATATGTCTTATTCCCATGGACAATGTCAGCAATATTGGGTGATTCCATAAGAGCAGTGGCCAAAGGTTCCAAAGCAATATCAAACAATAATGGGCTTAAAGGACAGCTCTGTCTAGTACCTCGAAAGAGTCTAAAGAAAGAGGATTTCTGATTATTGATAAGTACAGAAGCCTGAGGTATATGATATATCAGCTTGATTCAAGGGATAAATTTTGGACCAATCTTAAATTTTTCAAGTGTATTGAATAAATATTTACATTCTACTCTATCAAATGCCTTCTCAGCGTCAAGTGGAATGACACATCCTGGAGTTTTATTTGAAGCAGTATATACAATATTCATTAATCTCCTAACGTTAAAGTATGAATAACAATTTTTAATAAAAACCTGTCTGATCTTCAGAAATAATTTGCGGTAAAATGTTTTCCAATCTAATAGCTAATATTTTTGAAAGAATTTTAGAATCTACATTTAACAGTGATATAGGTCTGTATGATGTCACATCAGTAGGATCTTTATCTTTTTTAAGAATTAAAGAGATAGATGTTTCATAAAAGGATTGTGGTAATTTATTCATTAAAAGGGCTTCTTTAAAAACTTTGCATAGCCAGGGGGACTGTAAACTTGAAAAAGTACTTAAAGAATTCCACTGTATACCCGTCTAAGCCAGGAGCTTTACCAGATTTCATCGAAAGGATTGCTTTCTGTATTTATTCTGTGATGGGTTCATCTAACAACAAAGATTCATTATGTGATAAATTTGGCAAGTTCAATTTCTTTAAAAACTCATGCATTACATTGGGATCGGTAGGACATTCTGATTGGTATAGGAGGGTATAAAATTCTTAAATGGATTTATTAATTTCATCATGATCTACTGTCAGAGTACCATCTCGTTTACTAACTTTAATAATCTGACATTTGGCTGACACAGCTTTCAACTGATTGGCAAGTAATTTGCTAGATTTATGACCATGTATATAAAATTGACTTTTGGATCTAAGTAGTTGATTCTCAATCGGTGATATTAGTAACAAATCATGTCTCATTTAAAGTTCAACTCTATTCTTATAAAACTCTAAACTAGGAGCTTTTGAATATTTTTAATCAATTTCTTTAATCTCATCAACCAATATATACGTATTGCATTTTTTATTTGTTTTTTTTTAATCCTGCGGAGTATGAAATAATTTGTCCACGAATATATGCCTTAAAAGCATCCCAGACTACCCCATTGGATATTTCTTCAGTAGAGTTTGTTGAAAAGAAAAAGGCAATCTGATCTTTAATAAAATTAACAAAATTCAAATCTTGAAGCAAAGTAGTATTAAATCGCCATTGTTTAGCACTAAAATTGGAATCAGATAGTTTGATTGATAGTTTCAATGGTGCACGATCAGAGATGGCAATTGCATCATACTCACACGCAGTGACCGATGAAACTAACCGGGAATATTATAAAGTAGTCAATCCTGGAATAACTATGATATACATGGGAGAAAAATGAAAATTCTTCATCATTTGGGTGTAAGAATCTCCAAACTTCTAACATTCCGGAATCTAGTAAAAATGAATTAATAAATCTAGCGGATTTATTTGGAAGTGCATCATTAGATGCAGATCTGCCCTTCGGGGGGTTCAAATAACAGTTAAAATCTCCACCCATTATCAAAAGGTTTTCATTTGGATTAGGAGAGGATGCAACTAACTGTTTAAAAAACTCAGGGTAATCAATATTAGGTGCATAGATATTCACCATAACAACTTCTTGGTTATGAAGTAAACCAGTAATCATCAAAAATCACCCACCATATGGATCAGAAATTGTTTCATAATGAACAAACAAGATTGAGGAGTCAATAAAAATAGAGACTCCTTTCACTTTCACCTGTGAATTTGATTGAAACTGCTGTCCTCTCCAAAACTTAAAAAAATGTTGATTATCTTCCTTCCTCACATGGGTTTCCTGAACAAAGATAATCTGAGCATTTAGTCTACGAAAAACTTTAAAGATGGTTCAAACCATTAGCATTCCATGAGAGAAAATTAGTAACTTCATCTATGTTGCTTGTAAAAATCCTGTGGAATGTAAAGGGTTAATTTAGTAGACCAAAGTAATTCATGAGACTGGAGGGAAAAGAATCTAAAGCGGAGCCAGACTTTACGACATTTCAGACATTTTTGTAGCCCAGATAGAAAATATTAAACTAAAAGCAGAAGTCCCAAACCCCACCCACGCAAAGCCCAAAACTGACTAGTAGGCAGTCAGTATGCTACCTAACCACTCCCCTAGCCCCATCTCTCTAGCAACAGCTCCAAATGTAGAGGAAAGGTATATTTACCACTCAATTGTCAAAACACATTTTTATTATGGTTAGAAAATACATGCAAGCTGTGCGAGGACTGCTCCGTATCGTTTTTCCAAAGAAAGAAAAAAAACCGTCGGAAGACATTTTGAAAATGGAAAATCTAGCAAAATAAGATCCAAAACAGTCGTAACGTTATTCAAAAAATCAGCTACCGAAATAAATTCGAACTGAATTTAAAAAACCCAAAAGCGGTCATTAAAAATAAAAAAATACAATATCTTTAAAATCTTAAAAGTTAAAGTATAATAACATCATATTAATATTCCAAAAAATAGCAATATCTTAGTGAACTTAAAAGTTGAGGTATGATACCGTCATGTTAATGTTCCAAAAAATAATAAAAAATAACTCGTTAAATTCTTAATCGTTTACAAAATCAAACAATTTTTTTAAAAAAGGATAACTATGTTAGTAAGAGAAAGAGGAAACTAAAATATAAAATTGTAATAAACATCCAAGGATGAGAAAGCATTGTGTTGTCAGATGAAGAGTAAAAGATCTCGGAGTGTAACTCAACCGACTCTCAGCAGTCCTCATCGCAGCTCGGTGGGGGGGGGGGGAACACAGTAAACACTATCCACCCTCAGTCATAGCGATGCCGGGAGCATTGTACAAACTACTCGGTAGACTATAAGTTCAAGGGATACCGGCAGAGAAAACAATATAAAGTTTATACATGATCTTGATAAACCTCCAGAAAACGGGAAGTCTCTTGCGGGTTGATGAAGAACTTAATGTTACCATCAGGGAGTTGTATCCGCAATCCTACTGGATAGAGCAGGGCAGGGTGTAGTTGCTTCTTAAATAACTCAGACATTATCTTATAGAAAGGCAATCTTAGTCCCATATGTTCACGGCTGTAGTCAGGTAAAATACGAAACTTGCAGTCTTCAAATTCGATCATGCCCGATTTTGTTGCTGATCGGAGGGTATTTTCCTTCATCTGCAAAAAGTGGAACCAAACAATCAAATGTCTCGGTTTTTCTCCAGGATCGGGTTTTTTCCCCAACCCCATGTGCACTATCCAAAATTGGCACATCTCCAAACTGCTCGGCGCCGAAAATCCCCTTTAACATTCTAGAAACATATTTAATAGCATTCTCACCTTCCCGACCTTCAGGCAGACCAACAATTTGCTGATTCTGCCGCCGGCTTCTATTTTCCAGGTCCATATTTTTAATCTTGTACTGTTCGAGTACCTGGGAATTCTCGGTCATTTTCCGTTCCAATGCAGCAATCTTTACATCTCTTTCCTGACCCAGGGTTAGCAAATTAGGAATTTGTTCCTTCTGTTCGCGAGCCTCAGTTTGTAACACAGTCAACTTGTTTTCAACTTCTTCCAACTTGTTTCCAACTTCTTTCATCATTGCTTCCAAGCCACAGAATCTTTTATCCAGTTTATCACTGAGTTTTGCTATTGCTTCTAACGTACTGGGGTCAGAAGCCATGCCTTCACCACAATCTTTTCTTGGAGAACCTTTTTTTCCTCTTGTCTCCATCCTTTGTTTGGTTGAAATGTATAAAAGTGTTATCATCACTTTTAAAAAGAGTTATTCCGTGTCTTGAAATCAAGTAATATTGAAAGAGTAGTAGGAAAGGGTTAAAAGTTAAGGGAGAAAGCAATATGCAACCTTATTGCATGCTGCCACTCGACTTGAGACACTTGACTTTTCTGTTGAGCGGCCATTCGGTTAGTTGGCTTGTTGGCCATAGAGCCTTTCGGTTAGGTGGCGTTTCGGCAGAGTGGCCATTCAGTGAGTTTGCGTTTAGGCGATGCAGCCTTTCGGTTAGTTTGCATTTAGGCATCTCACCTTTTCAGTTAGTTGGCGTTTCAGCTTTGTACGCTTTTGATTATTTGGCGTTTCGCCTTCGTTTACATTCGGTTATTTGGCTTCCACTTATTTGCTTCGGCTTCTCATCCATCTACGCCACATCCGCACACGGTCACATGCACTGCGATACAGTGAATAACTTTGTTTTTGCATGCTATCTAGTCCAAATCATACCATACATGCTTATGATCAGGCCATGCACAAGTTCAGGTAGTGCAAAGAGAAGAATAAACAGTGCATATGAATATGGTGTTCCTGCTACGGAGAAAGTGCAAACTAAAAAAAAGGGCCGAAAGGTGGCAGGTTTGGAGATATGCCACCATCTCTGGTGCGGGTCCATCCTGCCAGTGAGTTGGGAATTCTCAGAGTTATGATGGAGGACACTGTGCACCCGTTAAATGGCACGAGTCTCTGAGTACAACTCATCAATGTATTTGGCCATCAATATGAAGGATTGTAAGACTAGTTCAAGTAAAAGTTCAAGTCACCCACGAGTGACCCCAAGTGAAAGAAAGAAAACAGATTCGTGGTTATGTACGAGATTTCATGTTTATGATCAAGTATTTAACCGAGTTCCCACGGGTATGTAATTTCTGCGATGTTCCAAGTTCCTCTCCCTAGTTACAAGTTCCTCTCCCGTTACTCTTGAGCCAACCGTAAATGAAGGTATGTTTTAATAACTGTTCTTTCACATCAGATTGTTGGGAGACGGAGATCAGGGTTCGCCTCCTGAGCTGCTTTGGTGCCCAGGCGTGAGTTGAGGTGGAGGGAGGTGGGGGGGGGGGGTGCGTCATTAATCTGTCTGGGGTGACAAGGCTCTTAGGTTAGGAGTGGTGTGCAAGGGAGGGTTAATTCTCTCTGATCTCTCTCAAGACCCGGACGAGAACAAAGGAAACCTCTCTTGCCACCGCTTACAAGCCCGTTGTATTTAACTTTGCTGCTGACGTGCACACGCACTCTCTCTCCCTCTCTCCCTCTCTCACCGCTCTCTCTCACTGCAGCTCAGAGCCCAACCTCGCCATCCTATAGTGGTAACATTCACATCGGGTCCCCTCCACACCCACACCCCCTCTCTCCGACACACACCCCCCACAAGACAACAGGCAGCATGAGAGACAGAGGGTTTGTAGGGTGTTGGTTTTGCATAAGGTTTTCTTTTTTAAATATTAGCCAAGGTCGCATTTACTTATTTTAAACTAAGTTTGGAGCACTTAACAATACTTTTTTTTTCTCTTTGTGCTCGTTTTCAGAAAGGGTTCAGACCGCGCCCCGCTTAGCTCGTTGCCCCCTTTGAACCAAGCCCTGCGAGAGGGAGGGAAGGTGTGAGTCAACAAGAGAACTGAGGAGGAGAGGGAAATGGGGGGGTGGGGGGGGGGGGGGAAGGAGAAATAGGGAAGAAGTTAGTTGTTCAGATCAGAAACCTGTAGGCTGGGAGCCATGATGGTGAATAGCGCACCCAGTTCTTCTGAGGAGTGCATTAGAGACATCGATCGGAAGCAATGTTCCTCTAGAACTACAACTGAAACCGTGTCCACATCACCTCCTCTTGGCCGGACTGCAAGGCCCAGGGTTACCGGTCAGCGTTCTCCGCCACAAAGGGATCTCAAGAGGGCAATGCCAATGTAAACCGCGGCTAAATGATCACACACACACACACATACACACACACACATACACACGCATGCCCGCACGCCCGCACGCCCGCTGAGTTAAAGAGTGCCCACGGTAGACTCATGAGTCACTAAGGTAAACGCACAGGCCACTACGTTATTACAACGAGTTTAAATGTTTCCATTTAAATGTTTCCATTTTTAACATGAACAGTAAATTTGACTCGTGGAAAACCTCAAACATGTTTGAATTTTTTCATGAGTTAACAAGTTTCACGGGTACCTGCCGTTAGCGCCACGAGTCACTAAGTTGCTCGCGCTAGTTCCGACGTTCCCGCTACGTTGATTGTATGTGATTACCGCGAGTGAAAACTCAGTGTCACTCGTGGGTCAACTCGCACCGTGAGACAGGGCTTTAAAGCCTCTTTAAAATCCTTTGCAGGATTAGTTTAGGAGTGCCTTTTTTATAGTGCCTTGATAGATAATGTGTTTCTAATTATGTTTAATTTAGTTTAATTGCAGTTTTTAAAAGATATTTCATATGACAGCTGTGAGACAATCATTTTACTTTAGTTTGGAGATACAGTATAGAAACAGACCCTTCATCTCACCCAGTCCACACCTGTTCATGCTGGTTCTATGTTATCCCCACTTTCTAATCCACACCCTACACACTTGGGGTAATGTTGCAGAAGCCAATTGACTACAAACCCGCTCATCCTAGGCTTATGGGAGGAAAACGGAGCACACAGAGGAAACCCATGTGGTCACAGGGAGAACAGGTGAACTCCACACAGACAGTACCCGAGGTCAGGATCAAACTTGGCTCTCTGGCACTGTAGCTCAACCAGCTGCACAACTGTGGGGCTACAAGTCCGCTGTGGGCCAAATCAGGTGTTGGAATTCCTCCTACAGGACTTCAGTAAACCCACTGAGATTTAATTACAGTTTGGCAATTTCATTGTTAATTTTATTTATACCTTCTCTTTCATTTCAGATTACTAAAGTAATTGTACTTATATTTTTCAACTTTGGTAATGAGAATTGGAGTCAAGTCTCTTTAATCCAAGTCAGGGTGTGACAATTCCTTTGACAATACAATCAATTTCAAATGCTTTTCTTTTAGAGGTAACTGGTTTGGTATTCAATAAGCCATATATTCCAATTTAGCACATATTTATTTTAGCTCAGTGTGAAGCCCAGCCTGATTAACTCAATATTCACATAATTTATATTTCAACTTGACGGCACAGTAGTGCAGCAGTAGAGTTGCTGTCTTACAGCGGGTTCGATCCTGACTCCAGGCGCTGTCTGTATGGAGTTCGCACGTTCTCCTGTGACAGCATGGGTGCTCCTGTTTCCTCCCACACTCCAAAGATGTACACTCTGTGGGTTAAATGGCTTCGATAAAAATTGTAAATTGTCCCTAGTGTGTAGGATATTGACAGTGTGCGGGGTGATCACTGATCTGGGCCGAAGGGCTAGTTTCCGCGCTGCACTCACACTGAAATAATTATACCAAAATCTTTATTTCCAAACTACACACTTCCACTCCAACTATTAAGTAATTGAATCAGTTAACTGAATCCTGTTGGAAACCTGATCGTAGTATGTAAAATGATGAGAGGTAACAATAGGGTTTTTCCCCAGGATGGCAAAGACTAGAGGGCATAGTTTTAAGGTGAGAGGGGCACATTTAAAGGAGATGTGCAGGGCAATGTTTTTACAAATGCTGTTGTGTGCCTGGAACATGCTGGCAGGGGAGATGGAGGCAGATGTGATAATGGCATGTGTGGCTTTTATTTAGGCATATGGATCTTCAGGGAGTGGAGCGATATGGATCATGTGTAGGCAGATGAGATTAGTTTATTAGTGTTCGGAATGGATAAATCTCTCCCCCCCCCCTCCAAGTATTGGAATCTGGAACTCACAATGGGAGGTATTTGGTGCCCAGCACAGACACAATGAGCTGAAGGGCCGGGTCCTGTACCCTATGATGCTATGAATCAAACAATGAGACAATGTAATTTAATTAAATTATATATTTTGATTTTTGCATCCTAAACTCAGAACGAAGCTGATGGCAAAAAGAGAGAACTTGCATTAGCTTGCATTGGGCGGCAAGGTGGCACAGTGGTAGAGTTGCTGCCACTACACAATGTTGCAACACATCGCAAGGACATCTCTACAAAAGATCATCAAAATTAATGGGAAACTGAAGGGCAACTTTTTCACACACTGGGTATATGGAATGAGCTGCCAGATGAGGTAGGTTGTATCACAACATTTAAAATGAACTAGACTAAGTGGGACCCATTGGGTCCCATGTTCACACGGGAGGGCTGGTCCCCCAATGCAATATTCCACCTCTCCACCAATTCCAATATTGGTGGCCAGTGGGGCTTTCTGGAGCCCTAATATGGGTGTTGTGGGCCGAAAGGACTGGTTTCCAGAGGGCTAGTATGGACATTGTGGGCTGAATGGATTCTTGGGCTGGCAGCTAAATCACTCGGGCCTGGTGGGCTGGCAGCTCAGTCACTCAGGCCTGGTGGGCTGCCAGCTCAGTCACTCAGGCCTGGTGAGTTGGCAGCTCAGATACTCAGGCATGGTGGGCTGGCAGCTCAGTCACTCAGGCGTGGTGGACTGGCAGCTCAGTCATTCAGGCCTGGTGGGCTGGCAGCTCAGTCACTCAGGCCTGGTGGGCTGGCAGCTCAGAAACTGCCAGAAATTCTGCCAAAAACAGGTGAGAGACTGTAAGAGAGTATGGGTAGAGGGTGGGGAATCAATTTTAGAAATTTTTCATCTATTTCAGCAGATCACGGCAATGAAGGAGAAAAGTCTATCCTGGCCTGGATCTCACAGGGAGACAATGAAGGGAGGCAGAAAAATACTGGGGTGAAGTTAAATACTTGCAGGGGAAATACTTACTGATGGGCCAAAGGGACTCCTGGGCTAGTACAGGCCTGATGGGCTGAAAGGACACTTAAAAAAAAGATGTGAGTGAAATCTCAGTGAAAGGCTCTTTTTCTGGACCTTTCCTGGCCTGGCACCAGTCTTTTGGGCCAAATGCTCTTCCTGGGCTAATATGGCTTTTGGGCAAAATTGACTGGTTTCTTGGCTAATAGGTGCCTTATGGGCCGAAATGACTGATTTAAGACAGGCCAAACAACTCATTTCATTTCATGACAGGTCTTGCAGGATATGGGCAAAACCTTTGGCCGGTGGTACTAGTGTAGATGGGGCATCTTGTACGGCATGTGCCAGTTGGGCCGATGGGCCTGTTTCCACACTGTTTGACTAAAATTATTTAAAATGAAATCAAGAAGTTGGATGTCGTCAGCAAGTTAAGGAATAGCTGAGGAGAGAAACATAGAATTAACATTTCAGGTCGATAATCTTTCATGATCTTAATTACTTCAGTGCCTACGAGGGCTATTACTTTATTAAATAGCAAATATTTCTAAATCATCTTAAATGCCAGGACCTGACAATGTTTCCTCCTCTACTCTTAAGCTCTGTGCCAAACAGCTGGCACTGGTACGTACAGACATTTTTAACCAGTCCCTGCAAACATGTACCGTCCCTGCCTGCTTCAAAGTCTCCACTATTGTCCATGTACCCAAAAAGGCAAGGATTACTTGTCTTAATGACTACAGGCCTGTCGCACTGACCTCTGTAGTCATGAAGACACTCGAAAGGCTTTTGCTGGCCAAACTGAAAAATATCACAAACTCCCTGCTGGACCCTCTGCAGTTTGCATATCGGGCCAATAGATCTGGGGATGATGCAGTCAACCTGGGTCTGCACTTCATCCTACAGCACCTGGACTGCCAGGGGACCTATGCAAGGATCCTGTTTGTTGATTTTAATTCTGCATTAAACACCATTGTGTCAGAGCTACTACTCTCCAAACTTTCCGAGTTGACTGTGCCTGAACCCCTCTGTCGGTGGATCACCAGCTTCCTGACAGACGGGAAGCAGCATGTGAGGCTGGGAAAGCACATCTCGGACCCTCAAACACTCAGCGTAGGAGCACTGCAAGGCTGCGTACTCTCTCCTCTCCTCTACTCTCTCTACACCAACGACTGCACCTCCACAGACACCTCTGTCAAGCTTCTCAAGTTTGCGGACGACACAACCCTGATTGGACTGATCCAGGATGAGGAGGAATCTGCCTACAGACAGGAAGTGTCACAGCTGGCATCCTGGTGCCGTAGCAACAACCTAGAGCTCAATGCTCCTAAGACAGTGGAATTGATTGTAGACTTTTGGAGAGCTCCCCCTCCCCTCACCTCACTCACCATCAACAACACCACAGTCACATCTGTGGAGTCTTTAAAGTTCCTGGGAACCATCATCTCCAAGGACCTTAAGTGGGGGGCTACCATCGATTCCTCAGTGAAAAAGGCATAAGAGGATGTACTTCCTACGGCAGCTGAGGAAGCACAATCTTCCACAGGCAATGATGGTCCAATTCTACATGGCCATCGTAGAGTCTGTTCTCACCTCCTCCATCATGGTCTGGTTTGGCTCTGCCACCAAGCACGACAGCTGGAGGCTGCAGCGAATCGTCCGATCAGCAGAGAAGGTTATTGGCTGCAACCTTCCCTCCATTGATGAACTGTACACTGCAAGGGCAAGGAGGTGAGCGGGCAAGATCATCTCTGACCCCTCTCACCCTGGCCAAAAACTCTTTGAATCACTTACCCCTGGAAGGCGACTCCGGACTGTCAAAGCTGCCACAGCCAGACATAAAAACAGTTTTTATCCACAAGTAGTTGCTCTACTCAACAGCCAAAAATCTGTAGCCTCCCTTTGAATTGGTATTTTGTTGGTTCACATGCTTGATCAATGGTGTTTTATCATTACTGTTTTATTATTATTAATGTTTAATGTTTTCTGAGTCATTCGTAACTGTCACTGTATGTCATATTGTTACTTGTGGGCAGAGGACCAAGGCAAATTCCTTGTATGTGAATACTTGGCCAATAAACTTACTTACTTATTTCCTTCCTTCCTTACTTACATGTATCCATTTGGTATGGTAGACATTGGAATTGTTAAGCTTCAGTCTGAGTTCTGAATTGATTTATGCAAAAGGCTGTACTTTGTTATTCACATAAATTGTCCTATTTGAATTTTGCAGAACCAAATTCCTTTATAATGCGTGCTTCTGTCATCGGAAATTATACAGATCCTATTTTTCTGTTGAATGATGTGAAAATTTGAGGTGAAATGTCACCAAAGCCACACGGGAATTTAAAATGACTTCATTTGTAAATTTAAAAAATGGTATCAGTGATGGTAAACGCAAACTATCATCTTGTCAAGTTGTCACAAGAACCAAATTATTTATAATCATCATGTGATCCGACACCCAGTGTTATTTTAACGACTTTCAAATATCTTCGAATACAGCAATTGGTTCCTCAACCCTTGAAAAATAAATATAAATATTGTTCATTTATGTTAACTTGCATGATTACTGAACGTGATATTCGATATTAGTTATAGAGAACAGAAACAGGCCCTTTAGCCCACCATTTTCATATTGTCTATCAAGTAGCTATTTATAATGCAATAAAATGGAACTGCAGATGTTGGTTTATACCAAAGCTAGTGTGATATCCCATTTTCAAGCACTTGGCCCACAGCCTTTATTCCTTGGTGTTCAAACACTTTTCTTTAATATTGTGAAAGTCTCTGTCTTGACCACCCCTTCAGGCTGTGCATTCTGATTTCTAGATCTCAGATCCTCTGAATTGTTTATTCCTTACTGTAAACCTGTGCTCACTGACTTTATACACCTCTGATTTGGGGAAACATTTCTTCTTATCTATCCAATTTAGTTTAGTTTAATTTAGTTTAGAGATACAGCGCGGTGTAGCGGCCTGGTCGAGGTTAGGAAGAGGCCAGGCGCCAGGCAGGTTCAAACAATAGTCTTTAATCACACAGCGAGAGCACACACCCCCCCCCCCCCCCACCCCCAAGAGGGACCTCGGGAAACCCCGTGGCAGACCAACGCCCCTGTCCCTCAATAGCTGATGGGGTTGATCCAAGGAGTGGCCTAACCCCCAGGGACCGCCACAGGACCCCCCACCCCAAGTAACCGAGGCACGAAACGGACAGGATGGCCTACACGGCGGCCAGCCCGGGTGCTCACCATGCCCGGCACAGGAACAGGCAACTGACCAACAGGTGCTGGGGACGGAGTAGCCAGTGGAGGAGGTACCCTAGACAGAGGGCGCCCTCGCTGATGCTGCCGCACTACCAGCACCGGCTGATCAACAGCAGAAACAAGCCCTTCGACCCACCGAGTCCGCACCGACCAGCGGTCCCCGCACATTAACACAATCCTACACTACGGATAATTTGGAATGTGTTTGGAATGTGGGAGGAAAGCAAAGTTCTTGTAGAAAACCCACGCAGGTCATGGGGAGAACGTACAAACTCTGTACAGACAAGCACCCGTACCCAGGATTGAACCCAGGTCTTTGACGCTGTAAGCGCTGTCAGCCATAGCCTGAAATCTGAAATGCTCTGTGTGAAAAGAAACACATTGTCATATATAAATTCCAAGCTAGCAGCTTTCCTGATACAACACACGGTGAAGATGGACTGGATGGATGGTCGTGATATTGCCCTCTAGAGCATCTGTAGAAGGTCGAGAGAATCCTCATAGATACGGCAAATCCTCTCAGATGCCTAAGAAAGTAAATATGCTGATGGGCTTTCTTGACCACAGCAGCAGTGTGAAGGGAGCAAGATGTCTGATGGTTACACAAAAAGCTGGAGAAACTCAGCGGGTGCAGCAGCATCTAAGGAGCGAAGGAGATAGGCGACGTTTCGGGTCGAGACTGACGCTGTCCATCCTGCCTATAGCAGCTCTGTTGATGAGGATCGGTTTGCATTCATCCACTCCCTTGTGACCTGTTACCTTTCACGCCTGTCTAGAGCATTAACTCAAGGGAAAATCTTCCTCTTGTTACCACTCTACTCTTTTCATCTCAAAATAAGCCATTAGGAATATGGGAAGCAATGCTTAAATTCTACACTCAGAAACACCTGCTCTTTATAATATGAGATTATGAATGAATAAACATGTAATGCACTGTTCCAGAAGTAATTTCAAGAACATGGGCAACTTGAAGCCTATTTCATTAGGATTAATGTACAATATTAGCACAGCTTTACACAACACATGCTCATGTTAGATCTATTACACTGAGGAAATCAGCGACTGATTGTGGAATTAGTACCTGATGCTGGTTTAGTAGACTAAAACATCACATAAACACATGCATTTCTATTATAAACAGAGAGCAGTATAATTAAATGAGGTTTCACATATTTAGGAAGTTTAAGGGTAACAATTACATGGAATCGCCACTGGGGAAACATATTTTCGCTCTATCATGGACCAAATCAAACAGCTTCAAGTATTCATCCAAACTCCCTCTGGAATCATTATGGTGCCTTCCTCCAATCCACTCCACAAATACCCAACTTAGTTTAGTTTAGTTCAGTTTAGTTTAGAGATACAGCATTGAAAAAGGTCCCTGCACACTAACACTATCCTACACACACCATGGACAATTTATATTTATACCAAGCCAATTAGTCTACAAACCTGCGTATCTTCGGAGTGTGGGACAAAACTGGAGCTTCCCGGAGAAAACCCACGCTGGTCACGGGGAGAACGTGCAAATTCGATAAGGACAAGCGCCTCTGAGGTATCAACTCTACCGCTGTGCCATGCATAGAGGTGGACTTTGCTGCTCTTCTTTTTCCAGTCACAGACCCAGTTGCCTGAGTTTAGGAGAGGAGGAAAAGGCTGCACATTTTCACCAAGATCCTGTGGAAGTCCCACAAACTGTTGGGGGTGTTTATTAATACATTAGTTCAAATTGCCAGCTAGAGCCTTCCATTAACATATTCATTTCCATAATGCACAAACCTGACTGTCCTGGCAGACCCATTGTTTCTGCCTGTTCGTGTCCTACTGAACTTATTTCCACATACCTCGATGCCACCCTATCCCCCCTGGTTAAATCCCTCCCTACCTATGTTCAAGACACCTCACATGCTCTTTGTCGATTCCAGGACTTCCGTTTTCTAGGCCCCCATTGTTCGACGTACCCTACCCTTTGTAGGGTACGTTGAACAATCCTTGTTCTAGACGTACCGTGGCCCTATCCCCGAACTCTACCTCCGCTACATCGACGACTGCATTGGTGCTACCTCCTGCACCCACACACAACTCACTGATTTCATCTATTTCACCACTAACTTCCATCCGGCACTCAAATACACCTGGACCATTTCTGACATTT
This sequence comes from Raja brachyura, assembly GCA_963514005.1. The sequence goes on along the minus strand of OY740791.1, from coordinate 55,072,907 downwards.
CCCTACCATTTCTTGACCTCACTATCTCCATCGCAAGTGATAGAGTTCTGACTGACATCCACTATAAACCCACTGATTCCCATGGTTATCTGGACTGCTCTTCTTCCCACCCTGTTTACTGTAAGGACTCCATCCCCTACTCCCAATTCCTCCGTCTACGCTGCATCTGCGCCCTGGATGAGGTGTTCCAAACGAGGGCATCTGAGATGTCCTCTTCTTCAGGGAACGGGGATTCCCCTTTTCTACCATAGATGAAACTCTCATCAGGATCTCTTCTATACCACGTGACTCTGCTCTCACTCTCCATCCCCCCACTCGTAACAAGGGCAGAGTCCCCCCTTGTCCTCACCTTCCACCCTACCAGCCATCACATACAAATAATCCTCCAACATTTTCGCCACCTCCAAGGTGACCCCATCACTTGCCACATCTTCCCATCTCCTCCCCTTTCTTCTTTCCACAGAGACCACACCCTCTGTAACTCCCTGGTCAATTCGTTCCTTCCCACCAGAACCACCCCGTCTCCGGGTACTTTCCCTTGCAACCGCAAGAAATGCTACACTTGTCGTTTTACCACCCCACTTGACTCCATTCAAGGACCCAAGCAGTCTTTCTAGGTGCGACAGAGGTTCACCTGCACCTACTCCAACCTCATCTCTTGCATCCGCTGCTCTACATGTCAGCTGCTTTACAACAGTGAGACCAAGCGTAGGCTTGGCGATCATTTCGCCGAACACATCCGCTCGTTGCGCAATAACCAACCTGATCTCCCCGTGGCTCAGCACTTCAAATCCCCCTCCGAATCCGACCTTTGTGTCTTGGGCCTCCTCCATGGCCAGAGTAAGGACCACCGTAAATTGGAGGAGCAGCACTTCATATTTCGCTTGGGCAGTTTGCACCCCAACAGTATGAACATGAACTTCTCTAATTTCAGATACTTTCTCCTCCCCTTCTCATCTCTCCCTCAGCCCACTGGCTCCACCTCTTCCTTTCTTCCTCCAGCCCCCCCCCTCCCCCACCCTGACATCAGTCTGAAGAAGGGTTTTGACCCAAAACATTACCTATTTCCTTCGCTCCACAGATGCTGCCTCGCCCGCTGAGTTTCTCCAGCATTTTTGTCTACTTCGATTTTCCAGCGTCTGCAGTTCCTTCTTAAACATATTCATTTCCCTTGCCTTTGTACTTTGTCGCTCACAGTCCAAAAAACGTCTGTCGGTATCTATCACTTCAAATACTAACTGTCAGTTCCACTATACTCCAGTTCTCGCACACTCACCATTAACACTTCATTAACGTTACCTTTGTATTCTTGCGTGCGGAGCCCAATAGACGCTAGTTAGCATCTGTTGACAACATACTCATTGTTCTTACCTCCGCATGTGGCACTCAGAAGCCGCCAGCTGGAATCTACTATTAAACACATTTACTTCCTTATCTGGGTACCCCATTAAGCCAACACCCAAAAAGTCGCGATCCAGTGTCAAATTATTAACATATTAAGCATGCTTACCTTTGTACCTTGTTGCATGCAGAACCGAGAAGTCGCAACTTTTGTACAATGTAAGAGTAAAGCACAATTCCTGTAATTAACATATCAATCTACCTCATATCTGTACTTCCTCAGTTGTTATCGTTTTTGGTGTATAAATGTCCTGCTGAACCGAATTAACTTTGGAGTTGAGATCACAGCCTTTGACTGAGACATCTCTCCCCTTGTGCAAGTAATACTCACTGCTGATGGTTAGTCTTATAGTTCCTTGAGTCTTATTAAAGGATCGACTTTGTCAATCCCGGCCCTAGGTCACAACTGAAGCTTGATGCAGACACAAAGAACTGCAGATGCTGGAATCGTGAACAAAACGCAAAGTGCTGGAGGAACACCATGTGTCAGGCAGCATTTGTAGAGGGAATTGACAGGCGACATTTCAGGTTGTTATCCCGACCTAAGAGGTCATCTGTCCATTCCCTCCTCATGTGCTGTCTGACATGTTGAGTTCCACCAGCACTTTGTGTATGACTGAAGTTTGATGCAGTGCCTTTCACCATTTAATGTGGTGCGGTTAATTCTGCAACCACCCACATGGGTCAACACAGTGCTAAAGCTGAACATTTGGTTGACAGGTTGTTATTTCTACGTAATTTTTAAATTTCATTTTTTATGAATGGAACTTGTTGAACTCCAAACATCGGAATATACACTAAAATTTGACCTGAATTACCCTTTTGGAGTTTGCATTTCATCTTAATGCAATCTAGCCTTTCATTGAGATTTTCCTGTGTTCTTTCTTCACTGAATTGTTTCAGAATAACAGCAAGAAAAAGCAAACCAACAACACAATAGGCTTCTCGTGCCTTTTTGTGCTGAGGTTGCTCAGTTTAAAGTGGAATTCTGTAATTTCTCAACTAAATGCATTAATTACGTGAAGTGCTGCTGAACAATGGCAAATCAACAAATTGCAAGGTTCAAGAGAACAATACTGGAAGCGCATTTAATGAGTTCACAGTTCTGATTTTTTCATTAAAAAGAAAGTATTGTCATAGATTGTCAATGCTTTTGCCTGATGCGGATGGTGAATAGTTTATGAGGTGGTTTACTTCCTCTGTGTTTATACTTAAGCCCCTGTCCCACTCACGTGTCCGTGGCACACTAATTATGCGACCTCGTGGTCGCGTTGAGCAGCGACGGTCCCGTGAAGGTCGCATGCAACTTAATTCGGCCGCACAGCCGTCTGGAACGCGTGACGTCATTTGAAGATGGACACAAAATGCCGGATTAATCAATGGGACTGGCAGCATCTCTGGAGATAAAGACTGGATGATGTTTCTTGTCAAGACCCTACTTCAGTCTGAAAGAAGGGTCTCGACTTGAAACATCACCCATTGCTTCTCTCGAGAGATGCTGCCGGTCCCGCTGAGTTATTCCAGCATTTTGTGTGTATCTTCAATTTTCTTGGCCCAGCTCTGGGAGTAGAAGTGGGGGTGGATCCGGACCGCAACGGCCGTGAACCCCAGGCCGAGTTCGGCACTCATTTGCCTGCCTCTGCTGCTGTTGCAGGTGAGACGTTGCATCGCGCCAGGGTCTTGGGCCTGTCCGACTTTGGCCGTCAGTTACGCGACAGGCCGTTGGCGAGCGAAGGTTTTGTTCGCTACAAAAATTTCAGAGCCCCGCGTGATGTCACACACAACTCCATACCCCTCCGCGATTCTCAGTGGGACCTGCCCCGTGCGCCCATACGTTGCCCATGCACCTCAACGCGACCACGAGGTCGTGTAATTTGCGTGCCAAGGACACGTAAGTGGGACAGGCCCTTTAGAGTCTATGCAAGCCCAATACTCTCAAGGCTCTCAATACATTTCTTAATGCTTCTCCTTTTTGACTGGTCATGAGACGGGGATGGCCAGGGATTAATGTAAATAATAAAATTTAAATTGCAGTTTATATTAGGTGATATATTCCATCAATAAGGCTTAACAGGTTAATGCTGTGAGTTATTTAGTGAGTTTTCTCAGTATTTAGGGATTATGAGCATTTCAAAAAAAGTTTAGATTTAGTTTAGTTCAGAGATACAGAGCTGAAACAGGCCCATCAGCTCACCAATTCTACGCTGACTGGCGATCCCCACACATTATTCAATTTTTTTTTTCAATTCAACTTCAATGTTATTGCACAGATACAAGTATGGGTACAACAAAATGCAGTTTAGTGTCAGTTCGTAGTAATAGCAATATAGAAATAAATACAGATTGCAGACAATGTGGACGGAGAGACTGGAGAAATCTATCAGCGGGACTCCAAGTTCAGCAGTGTGATGGTGTTGTTGTAGAAGCTGTTCCTCATCCCACTAGAGCGGGACCTGAGGCTCCTGTACCGCCTCCCTGATGGTAGGAGGACAAACAGTCCATTGTTAGCGTGGGAGGGGTCTTTGATGATCTTCCCGGCCCTTCTTAGACACCGTTTTCGGTGGAGGGCATCCATGGCAGGGAGCGGGGCACCGATGATGTACTGGGCGGTTTTCACCACCCATTGTAGTGCCTTCCTATCTGCTACGGTGTAACTGCTGTACTATACCGTAAAGCAGGTGGTCAGGATGCTTTCGATGGTGAAGCGGTAAAAGTTGGTCAGGATTTGGGCTGTGCCTTTTTGATCAGCTTGGAGGTGTTGAAGGACCAGGACAGATCTTCCGAGATGTGTACCCCGAGGAATTTGTAGTTGGAGACCCGCTCCACCTCAGTCCCGTTTATATGGATGGGGGTGTGTCTGCCCCCTTTGTTCTTTCTAAAGTCAACAATGATTTCCTTCATCTTCTGGGACGAGGTTGTCAGGTGCTGGACCTCCTCCCTGTAGGTTGTCACTGATCAGTCCTACCACCGTAGTGTTGTCTGCAAATTTTATGATGGCATTGGGGCCATACTTAGGGATGCAGTCATGGGTGAAGAGGGAGTAGAGGAGAGGGCTGACACACAGCCCTGTGGCACGCTGGTGTTCAGTGTTATAGTGGAGGAGGTGAGGTTGTTGACCCTAACAGACTGTGGTCTGTTAGTGAGGAAATCCGGTGTCCAATTGCTGAGGGAGGTGGAGATGCCAAGACCACTGAGTTTGGTGATCAAGCTAGCGGGTATGACAGTGTTAAAGGCGGAGCTGAATTCAATGAACAGCAGCCTGATGTAGGTATTGTTGCTGCCCAGGTGTATCAGGGCAGAGTGTAGGGCCGCCGATATGGCTTCCTCTGTAGACCTGTTTGTCCGGTAGGCAAATTGGTGGGGGTCCAGTGTGGGGGGGAGGCTGGCTTTGAGGTGAGGCAAGATCAGCCGCTCAAAACACTTGGCGATGACAGGGGTGAGTGCCACTGGCCGGAAGTCGATGAGACTCCCTGTCGCTGATTGTTTGGGCACTGGCACAATGGTAGATGTCTTGAGGCAAGAGGGGACGACACCCTGGGCCAGTGACAGATTGAAAATGTCAGTGAGGACCAGGGATAGTTGTCCAGCCCAATGCCCTGAGCACCTGCCCGGGGATGCCATCGGGGCCGGCAGCTTTGTGCTCATTCACCTTGCTCAGTGCATCTTGTACAGCAGAGGTGGAGAGACTGAGGGGTTGTTCATTCGGGGGTGGAGCAACTTTGATGGCTGGAGTTTTGTTGTCCCAGTCAAAGCGAGTATAAAAATGGTTTAGCTCGTCAGGAAGGGAGGCGTTGTCTGGGAGGGGGGGGGGGGGGGCTGTTGACTTTATGGTAGTCGGCAATGGATTTGATTCCTTGCCACATGCGCCTGGGGTCAGAGTTGTTTCGGAAATGCTCCTCGATCCGCTGTTTGTGATTGAGTTTAGCATTCCTAAATCCCTTTTTCAGATTGGCCCTGGATGAGCTGTATCCCTCAGCGTCGCCAGATTTAAAAGCGGAGTCTCGAGCCTTCAGCAGGAGTCTGACCTCCCTGCTCATCCACGGCTTCTGGTTAGGGAAGGTCTTTATCTCTTTGTGGGTAGTGACGTTATCAGTACAGAATTTTATGTAGTCCAGAACGGTTGAGGTGTATGAGTTGATGTCCATTTGGGAGTTAAAGGTAGCCTGGGTGGCAAACACACTCCAGTCTGTTTGCTGAAACTGTTCCTGTAAAACAGAGACAGTCCCCTCAGACCAGACCTTCACTGCCCTCACGGTAGGTTTCACACGTCTGATCAGAGGTGTGTATTTGGGGAGCAGGAACAGAGAGAGGTGATCAGACTGTCCCAGGTGGGGGAAGGGGAGGACTTTGTATGCTTCAGTAATATTGGCATAAACTAGGTCCAGAGTATTGTTTCCTCTGGGGTTACACAAAAAGCTGGAGAAACTCAGCGGGTGCAGCAGCATCTAAGGAGTGAAGGAGATAGGCGACGTTTCGGGTCGAGACCCTTCTTCAGACTGGTCAGGGATCAGGGAAACGAGAGATATAAACAGTGATATGGAGAGATAAAGCAAGAACAATGAGTGAAAGATATGCAAAAAAGTATTGGTGATAAGGAAAGCAGGCCATTGTAAGCTGTTTCTGGTGTGAAAATGAGAAGCTAGTGCGACTTGGGGGGGGGGGGGGGGGAGATGGAGAAGGAATGTCAGGGCCCGAGGGCTGAGGGAGAGGTGGGGGGGTGGGGGGAAAGGAGCAGTCTGGGTTAACAGAATTGAGAAAATTCAATGTTTAAGCCCAGAGGATGCAGACTCCCCAAGCGGAATATGAGATGTTGTTCCTCAAACTTGCGGTGTTGTTCACTCTGGCCATGGAGGAGGCCCAGGACCGAGAGGTCGGATACGGAGTGGGAGGGGGAGTTGAAGTGCTGAGCCACCGGGAGGTCGGGTTGGTTATTGCGGACCGAGCGGAGGTGTTCGGCGAAACGATCGCCTAGCCTCCGCTTGGTCTCACCGATGTAGATTAGCTGGCATCTGGAGCAACGGATGCAGTAGACGAGGTTGGAGGAGGTGCAGGTGAACCTCTGTCGGACTTGGAATGACTGCTTGGGTCCCTGAAAGGAGTGGATGGGGGAGGTGAAGGAACAAGTGTAGCATCTCTTGCGGTTGCAAGGGAAAGTGCCCGGGGAAGGAGTGGAGCAGGAGGGAAGGGAAGAATTGACGAGGGAGTTGCGGAGGGAGCGGTCTTTGCGGAAGGCAGATAGGGGGGGAGATGGGAAGATGTGGCGAGTGGAGGGGTCACGTTGGAGGTGGCGAAACTGGCGGAGGACTATCTGTTGTATGCGCTGGCTGGTGGGGTGAAAGGTGAGGACCAGGGGGACTCGGCCCTTGTTGTGAGTGGGGGAATGGGGAGAGAGGGCAGTGTTGCGGGGTATGGAGGAGACCCTGGTGCGAGCCTCATCGATAGTGGGGGAGGGGAAACCCCGTTCTCTGAAGAACGAGGACATTTGCGATGACCTGGTGTGGAACACGTCATCCTGGGAGCAGATGCGGCGTAGTCGGAGGAATTGGGAATAGGGGATGGAGTCCTTACAGGAAGCAGGGTGGGAGGAAGAGTAGTCCAGGTAGCTGTGGGAGTCAGTTGGTTTGTAGTGGATTGTTTCCTCTGGTTGGGCAGGAGACATGTTGGTGGAATCTGGGGAGTACAGTTTTAAGGTTGGAGTAGTTAAAATCACCCGCAACAATAAAAGCCCCCTCAGGGTGTGCAGTTAGTTGTTTGCTGATAGCAGCTTGCAGCTCTTCCATTGCTAGCCTGGCATTAGCGTCCGGGGGTACATAGACTGCAGTGATGACAGTCGATGTAAATTCCCTGGGCAGATAGAAGGGCCTGCACTTTAACATCAGGTATTCCAGGTCAGCAGAGCAGTGACTACCAATCCTGACAACGTCTGTACACCATGAGTTGTTCACATAAATCCACAGTCCGCCGCCCTTGGTCTTACCGGAGTCCTCCGCTGCTCTATCGGCCCTGGAGACAGTGCGCCCCTCCAGCTCGATGGCATTGTCCGGAATGTTGTCGGTGAGCCATGTTTCGGTGAAGACCATGGAGCTACAGTCGGCGATCCGTTTGTGTGTGGTGATCAACAGCCGTAGTTTGTTGATATTACTCACCAGGACCGGGCATTCGCGAGGAAAATGCTGGGCAGAGCTGGCTGGTGCGGGTTTGATTATAGCCCCTGTCCCACGATGTAAGTTTACCCAAGAGCTCTCCCGAGTTAAAAAAAATCAAACTCGTAGCACTTCATCACGAGTATTTTTGTATTCTTGGAAAATGTTCACACTGTTGAAAAAACTTCACGAGTTTCCGTGTTTCCCGAGTACCTGCCGTTAGCATTACGATCCGCTACGAGACATCCACGAGCTCCGACATGCCCGCTACATTCTACTTACCACGAGTTTGATTTTTTTTTAAACTCAGGAGAGCTCTTGGGTAAACTCACATCATGGGACAGGGCCTTAACACTATCCTACATACAATTTGGATTTATTCCAAGCCAATTAACCTACAAACCAGTACGTCTTTGGAATGTGTGAGGAAACCAAAGATCTTGGAGAAAACCCACGCAGGTCACGGGGAGAACATACAAACTCCGTACAGACAGCACCCATAGTCAGGATCTAACCCGGGTCTCTGGTGCTGTAAGGCAGTAACTCTACTGCTACGCCACTGTGCCGCCCTGTGATATAAATATGTGACAAAGGATCGAGGATCTGAAATGTTAGCTATGTTTTTCAGATACTGCCTGACCTGCTGTGTATTTTTTGTTACGTTTTTGAATTTTAGCATATTGTTGTTGTTTTTATCTTCACTATAAATTATTAGTATCACGTTAATTCATAACTTTCAAATGTCATTAATCTGGCAAAGGCAGTAAGCTTGAATGCATTGTCAAATGAAAAGAACCACTGTGTTGTCTCTTCGATTTATTGATGAAAACAGGCAAATTCATTTTAACTACCCCTTTTCCTTTATTGACTAGTGTAATCTTGAACACACTATCCAAGAAGATGATGAAGACAAGTGCTCTCACTCTCTTTAAGAAACCTCTCGTGGCATTTGTAATAGGCTATGACCAAGTTCTGTGAAATTTGATAAATCACGGTGTTTTCTGGATTCACGGAGAATGATAGAAATTCATCAACATGTTAAAATGACCTAACCTATTTCATAGAAACATAGAAACAGAAAATAGGTGCAGGAGTAGGCAGGAGTAGGCAATTCGGCCCATCAAGCCAACATCGCCATTCAATAAGATCATCCAAAATCAGTACCTCGTTCCTGCTTTCTCCCCATATCCGTTGATTCCATTAGCCCCAAGAGCCATATCTAACTCACTCTTGAATACATCCAGTGAATTGGCCTCCACTGCTTTCTGTGACATGGAATTCCTGATTCTCTGGGTGAAATAGTTTTTCCTCATCTCAATAGACAATAGACAATAGACAATAGGTGCAGGAGTAGGCCATTTGGCCCTTTGAGCCAGCACCGCCATTGAATGTGATCATGGCTGATCATTCCCAATCAGTGCCCCTTTCTTGCCTTCTCCCCATATCCCCTGATTCCACTATTTTTAAGAGCCCTATCTAGCTCTCTCTTGAAAGCATCCAGAGAGCCCGCCTCCACCGCCCTCTGAGGCAGAGAATTCCACAGACTCACCACTCTCTGTGAGAAAAAGTGTTTCCTCATCTCCGTTCTAAATGGCTTACTCCTTATTCTTAAACCGTGGCCCCTGGTTCTGGACTCCCCCAACATCGGGAACATGTTTCATTCCTCTAGCGTGTCCAAGCCCTTAACAATCTTATATGTTTCAATGAGATCCCCTCTCATCCTTCTAAACTCCAGAGTGTACAAGCCCAGCTGCTCCATTCTCTCAGCATATGACAGCCCTGCCATCCCGGGAATTAACCTTGTAAACCTACGCTGCACTCCCTCAATAGCAAGAATGTCCTTCCTCAAATCAGGGGACCAAAACTGCACACAATACTCCAGGTGTGGTCTCACTAGGGCTCTGTACAACTGCAGAAGGAACTCTTTACTCCTATATTCGATTCCTCTTGTTATAAAGGCCAACATGCCATCCGCTTTTTTCACTGTACCTGCTGTACCTGCATGCTTACTATCATAGACTGATGTACAAGGACCCCCAGATATCGTTGTACTTCCCCTTTTCCCAACTTGACACCATTTAGATAGTAATATGCCTTCCTGTTTTTGCTACCAAAGTGGACAACCTCACATTTATCCACATTAAACTTCATCTGCCATGCATCTGCCCACTCCCCCAACCTGTGCAAGTCACCCTGCATTATCATAGCATCCTCCTCACAGTTCACACTGCCACCCAGCTTTGTGTCATCTGCAAATTTGCTAATGTTACTTTGAATCCCTTCATCCAAATTCATTGATGTATATTATAAATAGCTGCGGTCCCAGCACCAAATCATTGATGTATATTATAAATAGCTGCGGTCCCAGCACCGAGCCTTGCGGTACCCCACTAGTCACTGCCTGCCATTCTGAAAGGGACCCGTTAATCCCTACACTTTGTTTCCTGTCTGCCAACCACTTCTCTATCAATGTCAGCACTCTACCCCCAATACCATGTGCCCTAAATTTGCCCACTAATCTCCTATGTGGGACCTTATCAAATGCTTTCTGAAAGTCCAGGTACACTACATCCACTGGTTCTGCCTTGTCCATTTTACTAGTTACATCTTCAAAAAATTCCAGAAGATTAGTCAAGCATGATTTCCCCTTCCTAAATCCATGCTGACTCAGACCGATCCTGTTACTGCTATCCAAATTTGTGGCTATCTCATCTTTTATAATTGACTCCAGCATCTTCCCCACCACCGATGTCAGGCTAACTGGTCTATAATTCTCAGTTTTCTCTCTCCTGCCTTTCTTAAAAAGTGGGATAACATTAGCTACCCTCCAATCCACAGGAACTGATCCTGAGTCGATAGAACATTGGAGAATTATCACCAATGCATCCACGATTTCTAGAGCCACTTCCTTAAGTGCCCTGGGATGCAGACCATCAGGCCCTGGGGATTTATCAGCCTTCAGTCCCATCAGTCTATCCAACACCATTTCCTGCCTAATGTGGATTTCCTTCAGTTCCTCTGTCACCCCAGATCCTCTGGACACTACTATATCAGGAAGATTGTTTGTATCCTCCTTACTGAAGACAGATCCAAAGTACCTGTTCAACTCATCTGACATTTCCTTGTTCCCCATAATAAATTCACCTTTTTCGGTCTTCAAGGGTCCAACTTTGGTCTTAACTAATTTTTTCCTCTTCACACACCTAAAGAAGCTTTTACTATCCTGCTTTATATTCTTGGCTAGCTTACCTTCATAACTCATCTTTTCTTCCCGTATCTTTTGGTTATCTTCTGTTGTTCTTTAAACATTACCCAATCCTCTTGCTTCCCGCTCATCTTTGCTATGTTGCACTTCTTCGCTTTATTTTTTATACTGTCCCTGACGTCCCTTGTCAGCCATGGTCATCCCTTTCTCCCCTTGGAATCGTTGTTCCTCCAAGGAATGCACTGATCCTGCACCATCTGTATTATTCCTAGAAACACCTGCCATTTTTGTTCCACTGTCATTCATGCTAGTGTATTTTTCCAGTCAACTTTGGCCAGCTCCTCACTCATGGTCCCACAGTCCCCTTTATTCGACACTGCAACACTGACACCTCCGATCTACTCTTCTCCCTCTCCAATTGTAGACTAAACCTGACCATGTTATGGTCACTGCCTCCTAATGGCTCATTAACCTCGAGGTCCTTTATCAAATGCGCTTCATTACATAGCACTAAATCCAGAATTGCCTTCTCCCTGGTAGGCTCCAATACAAGCTGTTCAAAAAATCCATCTTGAAGGCGCTCTACAAAGTCCCTTTCTTGTGGTCCAGTACCAAACTGATTTTCCCAGTCTACCTGCATGTTGAAATCTCCCATAACTACCACAGCATTACTTTTACTACATGCCAATTTTAACTCCTGATTCAACTTGCGCCTTATATCCAGGCTACTGTTTGGGGGCCTGTAGATTAGTCCCATTAGGGACTTTTTCCCTTACAATTCCTTAGTTCTATCCATACTGATGCCACATCTCCTGTTTCAATGTCACCCCTTTCAAGGGACTGAATTTCATTCCTCACCAACAGGGCAACCCCATCCCCTCTGCCCACCTGTCTGTCTTTCCAATAGGATGTATAGCCTTGAATATTCAGTTCCCAGCCCTGGCCCTCTTGCAACCATGTCTCAGTAATTCCCAAAACATCATACTTGCCAGTTTCTAAAGCCCCTGTCCCACTTAGGAAACCTGAACGGAAACCTCTGGAGACCGTGTGCCCCACCCAAGGTTCCCGTGAGGTTCCTAGAGGTTCCCGGGTGTTCTGGTCACTCTCCATGACTCACCAGAGGTTCTGGTCAATTGCCTGGAAAGCCTCAACCGAAGCGTGAGCTGCATCTACTGACCGAAGCTGCCACAGAGCATGGTAAGTCCTTTAAAGAGCGCAGGAGGGAGGGAGAGAAGGACAGAGAAGGGCAAAGAGAAGGGGGCAGAAAGGGACAGAAGGACAGAGAAGGGGAGAGAACTGGGGGGAGAGGGAGTGGAGACAGTTTTAATGTTTAATAAAGTTAGCGGGCCTTTTACCTTCCGGCGGATCTTCCCACTTAGGAAACCTGAACGGAAACCTCTGGAGACCTTGCGCCCCACCCAAGGTTTCCATGAGGTTCCCGGAGGTTTTTGGCGGTTCCTGTCACTCTCCCTAATTGTGGAAAGTGGTTTCCGCGTAATCGCGGCTTCTGCTATGTTCCTGCTATTATTTAAAAATTGAAACCAGCCGCAACTAAAAATAGGTTGCATTTTGTCGAAGACAGTGGTGGGGTCGCATTTTTACTTACAGCCAGTCAAAGGCCTTCACTGATCGGCCATTCTGATTGGCTCATTGGAGTTTTCAGCAAAGAAATCTTATTTGGTTTTCAGGACCTAGAAGATCTGCCGGAAGGTAAAATGCCCGCTAACTTTATTAAACTTCCTAAAACTGTCTCCACTCCTTCTCTCCCTTCTCTCTCCACTTCTTTCTACCCTTCTCTCTCCCCTTCTCCCCCCCTTCTCTCCCCCCTTCTCTCTCCCTTCTCGCTGTCCTTCTCTCCCTCCCTCCTGCGCTCTCTAAAGGACATACTGTGCTCTGTGGCAGCCGTTTACTTTCCTCTTCACACGCAGAAAACGCTCCTCCACTGTCCCTGGCCCCCACCTTCGCGATGTGTTTGTGTGTTTGAGTGTGGTCGGCAGCAAAGATACTTTGGTCAGTAGATGCAGCTCACACTTCAGTTGAGGCTTTCCAGGCAAATGACCAGAACCTCTGGTGACTCATGGAGAGTGACCGGAACCCCCGGGAACCTCTGGGAACCTCACAGGAACCTTGGGTGGGGCACACGGTCTCCAGAGGTTTCCATTCAGGTTTCCTAAGTGGGACAGGGGCTTAACTGAGCTTCAAGCTCGTCCACTTTATTCCTTATACTTTGCGCATTTATATACAGCACTTTGACCTCCGTATTCACTTCCCCCCCTCGCACCGCTCGCAATTCACCCTGAACTTACTCTGTTGTCCATTCTCAAGCTTTCCTTCCCATTAATTCGAGAATCTTTTGTAATTTTTCCTGTAGCCACTTCCCCTTCAACTCCATCTTTATACTCCCAATTTGTCAATCCCTCCCCCCCCTCACTATTTAGGTTAAACCAACACGTGTAGCCCTAGCAAACCTGCCTGCCAGAATGTCGGTCCCCCTCCAGTTAAGGTGTAACCTGTCCCTTTTGTGCAGGTCAGTCCTTTTCATGTAAAATCATTGCATATTTGAGCGTTATGTTTGTCAAATCAACACATTTGCTCGCAAAAGACAAAAAACTGCTGATGTTAAAAAAGATAAACTCAAAATAAGAAGTGAAAATAGCAAGTCAGATGGCATCCATGTAGCAGTATCCTTGACTTCCTCTTCCACAGACCACAGTCTGTTCGAATTGGAGGAACCACTTCATCCTCAGTAACAATTAGTACGGGAGCACCTCAAGGCTGCGTACTCAGCCCCCTGCTTTACTCACTCTATACCCATGACTGCGCAGCCGGACATAATGTGAACTCCATCAACAAGCACACCAACGACACCACTATGGTTGGACGAATCACAGATGGGGACAAGTCCGAGTATAGAAGTGAGATTGACCGACTGACCCAATGGTGCCAGCACAATAGCCTGGCTCACAACATAAGTAGAACCAAGGAACTTCAAATTCCTGGGCGTGCATATATCAGAAGAACTTTCCTGGACCCGATGCAATTGTAATGAAGGCACATCAGTGACTCTACTTCCTGGGAAAATTACGGCAATTCGGCATGTCGAAGAGGATTCTCCTAAACTTCAACGGGTGCACGGTAGAGAGCGTTCGGACTGGTTTCATTGTGGCCTGGTTCGGCAACTTGAATGTCGAGGAGCAAAAAATTCTATGAAAAGTTGTGACCACTGCCAAGTCCATCACCGACTTTGACCACCCCACCATCGAAGGGATTTTATCATAGTTGCAAATATTAAGGTATTAAGATATTAAGATATTAAATCATTAAGGATCCACACCATCCTGGTCAGACACTCATCTCACCATTGCCATCAGGAAGAAAGTAGAGGAGCCTGAAAACTATAACTTCCATCATCAGGAACAGCTTCTTCCCCACAGCCATCAGGCTATTAAACATTACATTGAATAAGCTCTGAGCCCTGAACTGCAAAAGACTATATTATTATTTGTTACTAGACCAAGTGGGACCTGTTGGATCCTGTCCCCTCAATGCACAGTTGTGGGAGGAGGGGGCAGCCTGCGGTGTCTCACACACATTAACCAACCCCTCACTTACACACACTAACCAACCCCCACACACACACACACACTAACCAACCCCCACACACACAAATGAACCACCCCGATTGATATTATATTAATATTATTCATTCACTCCTTTCACCCCATCCCCCGCCCTATCCACTCACCGATAGCCCCCAACTCACAGGCGCAGCTAGAGAGGGAGAGTAATAGAGAGAGAAGGACGCAAAGGCACAGAGAGGTACAGAGAGACACACAGATGGACACAGAGGCACACAGATGGACACAGAGACATACAGAGGGACACAGACACACACAGAGGCACACAGGGGGACACAGAGGCACACAGAGGTGCACAGGGGGATATAGAGGCATACAGAGGGACAGAGAGGGACTCAGAGGCACAGAGAGGGGCAAAGAGACACAGAGAGGGACACATAGGCACAGAGAGGGACACAGAGGCACAGAGAGGGACACCGAGGCACAGAGAGGGACACCGAGGCACAGAGAGGGACAGAGGCACAGAGAGGGACACAGAGGCACAGAGAGGGACACGGATGTACAGAGAAGGACACAGAGGCACAGAGAGGGACACATGGGCACAGAGAGGGACACCGAGGCACAGAGAGGGACACGGATGTACAGAGAAGGACACAGAGGCACAGAGAGAGACACATGGGCACAGAGAGGGACACCGAGGCACAGAGAGGGACAGAGGCACAGAGAGGGACAGAGGCACAGAGAGGGACAGAGGCACAGAGAGGGACACAGAGGCACAGCAAGGGAGCGTGAGTGGGGAAGAGAGGAAGCGGGGGGGGGGGGGGGGCAGAGAGGGATGGGGTAGAGTTTGAGGGTTGAGGGGGCGTATCGTCACAGGGGCGGGCTGGTTCCCAAATGCAATAAACCCTCACTCCCTCGCTGAAAAACGCATCCATCCCCTACGCATTGTGGGGGTGGGGGAGGGGGAGGGGGCAGAAAGGGGTTGTGAGGGTGGGGCAGAGAGCGGGGATGCAGAGCAGGGGTAGACTTTGAGGGGATTGGGGGGTGGTTCTCGAACCTCGCTCACGGCTTCAGGCTGCAAGCTGCAGTCAGGGCCCAAGAACGAGTGGCCGGACATAATTGTTCATCCTCAATAACAATTAGTACGGGAGCACCTCAAGGCTGCGTGCTCCGCCCCCTGGTTTACTCACTCTATACCCATGACTGCGTAGCCGGACATAACGTGAATTCCATCAACAAGTTCACCAACCCACGTGGCACTCAGAAGCCGCCAGCTGGAATCTACTATTAAACACATTTACTTCCTTATCTGGGTACCCCATTAAGCCAACATCCAAAAAGTCCCGATCCAGTGTCAAATTATTAGCATATTAAGCATGCTTACCTTTGTACCTTGTTGCATGCGGAACCGAGAAGTCGCGACTTTTGTACAATGTAAGGGTAAGGCACAATTCCTGTAATTAACATATCAATCTACCTCATATCTGTACTTCCTCAGTTGTTATCGTTTTTGGTGTATAAATGTCCTGCTGTACCGACTTAACTTTGGAGTTGAGATCACAGCCTTTGACTGAGACATCTCTCCCCTTGTGCAAGTAATACTCACTGCTGATGGTTAGTCTTATAGTTCCTTGAGTCTTATTAAAGGATCGACTTTGTCAATCCCGGGCCTCGGTCACAACTGAAGCTTGATGCAGACACAAAGAACTGCAGATGCTGGAATCGTGAACAAAACGCAAAGTGCTGGAGGAACACCATGTGTCAGGCAGCATTTGTAGAGGGAATTGACAGGTGACATTTCAGGTTGTTATCCCGACCTAAAAGGTCATCTGTCTATTCCCTCCTCATGTGCTGTCTGACAAGTTGAGTTCCACCAGCACTTTGTGTATGACTGCAGTTTGATGCAGTGCCTTTCACCATTTAATGTGGTGCGGTTAATTCTGCAACCACCCACATGGGTCAACACAGTGCTAAAGCTGAACATTTGGTTGACAGGTTGTTATTTCTACGTAATTTTTAAATTTCATTTTTTATGAACGGAAGTTGTTGAACTCCAAACATCGGAATATACACTAAAATCTGACCTGAATTACCCTTTTGGAGTTTGCATTTCTTCTTAATGCAATCTAGCCCTTTCATTGAGATTTTCCTGTGTCCTTTCTGCACTGAATTGTTTCAGAATGACAGCAAGAAAAAGCAAACCAACAACACAATAGGCTTCTCGTGCCTTTTTGTGCTGAGGTTGCTCAGTTTAAAGTGAAGTAGAATTCTGTAATTTCTCAACTAAATGCATTAAAAACGTGAAATGCTGCTGAACAATAGCAAATCAACAAATTGCAAGGTTCAAGAGAACAATACTGGAAGCGCATTGAATGAGTTTACAGTTCTGATTGTTTCATTAAAAAGAAAGTATCATTGACACACGGAAAGCCACAGAAATCTGCCTTTGTCATAGAAACATAGAAACATGGAAAATAGGTGCAGTAGTAGGCCATTCGGCCCTTCGAGCCTGCACCGCCATTTAATATGATCATGGCTGATCATCCAACTCAGTATCCCGTACCTGCCTTCTCTCCATACTCCCCGATCCCCTTAGCCACAAGGGCCACATCTAACTCCCTCTTAAATACAGCTAATGAACTGGCCTCAACTACCTTCTGTGGCAGAGAATTTCAGAGATTCATCACTCTCTGTGTGAAAAATGTTTTTCTCATCTTGGTCCGAAAAGACTTCCCCCTTATCCTTAGACTGTGACCCCTTGTCCTGGACTTCCCCAACATCGGGTATAATCTTCCTGCATCTAGCCTGTCCAACCCCTTAAGAATTTTGTACGGTTCTATAAGATCCCCCCTCAATCTTCTAAATTCTAGCGAGTACAAGCCGAGTCTATCCAGTCTTTCTTCATATGAAAGTCCTGACATCCCAGGAATCAGTCCAGTGAACCTTCTCTGTACTCCCTCTATGGCAAGAATGTCTTTCCTCAGATTAGGAGCCTAAACTATACGCAATACTCCAAGTGTGATCTCACCAAGACCCTGTAAAACTGCAGTAGAACCTACCTGCTCCTATACTCAAATCCTTTTGCTATGAATGCTAACATACCATTCGCTTTCTTCACTGCCTGCTGCACCTGCATGCCTACTTTCAATGACTGGTGTTCCATGACACCCAGGTCTCGTTGCATCTCCCCTTTTCCTAATCGGCCACCATTCAGATAATAGTCTATTTCCTATTTTTGCCACCAAAGTGGATAACCTCACATTTATCCTCATTATACTGCATCTGCCATGCATTTGCCCACTCACCCAACCTATCCAAGTCACCTTGCAGCCTCCTAGCATCCTCCTCACAGCTGACATTGCCCCCCAGCTTCGTGTCATCCGCAAACTTGGAGATGTTGCATTCAATTCCCTCGTCCAAATCATTAATATATATTGTAAATAGCTGGGGTCCCAGCACCGAGCCATTTTCTCTCCCCCTCCCTTTTTAAAAGTAGGGTTTACATTAGCTACCCTCCAATTCTCAGGAACTACTCCACAATATAAAGAGTTTTGAAAAATTATTACTAATGCATCCACTATTTATGGGGCTACTTCCTTAAGTACTCTGGGATACAGCCTATCTGGCCCTGTGGATTTATCGGCCTTTAATCCATTCAATTTACCTAACACCACTTCCCGGCTAACCTGGATTTGACTCAGTTCCTCCATCTCATTTGACCCCCGGTCCCCTTCTATTTCTGGCAGATTATTTATGTCTTCCTTAGTAAAACAGAACCAAAGTAGTTATTCAATTGGTCTGCCATGTCTTTGTTCACCAGTTTCTGACTGCAAGGGACCTACATTTGTTTTAACTAATGTTTATCTCTTTTTCTCGCAGTCTGGGGAAGGGTTTCGACCAGAAACGTTGCCTATCTCCTTCGCTCCATAGATGCTGCTGCACCCGCTGAGTTTCTCCAGCATTTTATGTACCATCAATTTTCCAGCATCTGCAGTTCCTTCTTTAACCCTTTTTCTCCACATATCTATAAGCACTTTTGCAGTCAGTTTTCATGTTCCCTGCCAGTTTTCTTTCATAATCTATTTTCCCTTTCCTAATTAAGCCCTTTGTCCTCCTCTGCTGGACTCTGAGTCCTCAAAGTCCTCTGGTTGGCTGCTTTTTCTGGCTAATTTGTGTGCTTCATCTTTTGTTTTGATACTATCCCTGATTTCCTTTGTTATCCACGGATGTACTACCTTCCCTGTTTTTTTCTTTTGCCAAACTGCGATGAACAATTTTTGTAGTTCATCCATGGAGTCTTTAAATGCCTTCCATTGCCTATCCACCGTCAACCCTTTAAGAATCAATTGCAAGTCATAGATTGTCAATGCTTTTGGAAATAGAAAATAAATTCAGTAGTGCAACATACAAATTCACATAGGCTGTGTCTCTCAGACACCTTTTGTTAATTAAAACTTTTTGGCGATATAACGCATCTGATTTTGACATCGATAGTCTTCTTGATATGCATCACTTTGATCAATTCAGTAGTGTATTATACAAATTCACATAGGCTCTGACTCTCAAACACCTCTCATGACTTAGAACTTTTTTAGGGATCTTGGATGACTTACTCTCTGGTTTTCTTAATCGTGATGTGACTTTTGAAGCCAATGTGCGAATTGTGGATTTTACCATAGATGGGACAGAAAGTACCTGATGCAGATGGTGAATCATTTGTGAGGTGGTTTACTTCCTCTGTGTTTATACTTAGAGTCTATGCACTCCCAATACTCTCAAGGCTCTCAATACCATTCTTAATGCTTCTCCTTTTTGAATGGTCATGGGACAGGGATGGCCAGGGATTAATATAAATAATAGAATTTAAATTGCAGCTTATATTAGGAGATATATTCGATCAATAAGGCTTAACAGGTTAATGCCGTGAGTTATTTAGTGAGTTTTCTCAGTATTTAGGTATTATGAGCATTTCAAAAAAAGTTTAGGTTTAGTTTAGTTTATTTTAGAGAAACAGAGCTGAAACATGCCCTTCAGCTCACCAATTTTGTGCTGACTGGCGATCCCCACACATTAAAGCCCCTGTCCCACGTTGCGTGTTCACCCAAGAGCTCTCCCAAGTTTAAAAAAATCAAATTCGTGGCACTTCATCGCGAGTATTTTTTTACTCTTGGAAAACTTTCACACTGTTGAAGAAATGTCACAAGTTTCCGCGTTTCCCAAGTACCTGCCGTTAGCATTACGAGCCGCTATGAGACATCCACGAGCTCCGACACACCCGCTACGTACATTCTACGTATTTACCATGAGTTTGATTTTTTTTTAAACTCGGGAGAGCTCTTGGGTAAACTCACAACATGGGACAGGGCCTTAATACTATCCTATATAAAATTTACATTTAGTCCAAGCAAATTAACCTATAAACCAGTATTCTTTGGAATGTGGGAGGTAACCAATGATCTCGGTGAAAATCCACGCAGGTCAAGAGGAGAACATACAAACTCCGCACAGACAGCACCCGTAGTCAGGATCTAACCTGGGTCTCTGGCGCCGTAAGGCAGGAACTCTACTGCTACGCCATTGTGCCGCCCTATGATATAAATATGTGACAAAGGATCGAGGACTGAAATGTTAGCTATGTTTCTCAGATACTGCCTGACCTGCTGAGTATTTTCTGTTAAGTTTTTGAATTTTAGCATCTTGTCGTTGTTTTTATCTTTACTATAAATTATTAGTATCATGTTAATTCATCACTTTCAAATGGCAATTTTTTATTTATTAATAAATATTTTTATTAGTAGCAGTGTACAGTAGTATAAACCGCCGCATATGACAAAATGCATTTATTGTACATCTTATATTTTAATTTTAACAAAAAAGAAATAGAAAAAGAGAGAAAGAGCAAGAAACAGAGAAAGTGAAAGAAATAGTGAATGTGTAAACCTTAATTCCTTTCCAAAATTTATGGGGTTTTATGCAAGAGGCAAAGGAGTGTGGTAGTTGTTTCTTGAGAAAAACATTTGTCGCAGACAGGAGATACATTTGGAAAAATCTTATTCAGTTTAGTTTTTGAGTAATATAGTCTATGTAGTATTTTAAATTGGATTAGAATATGTCTAACATTAATCAAACAATTATGTATATATAGGAGATATTTTTCCCATCTGTCTATGGAAATTTTTAGACTTATTTCCTCTTCCTATTCTCTTCTAATTACGTCTGACGATGGAATTTCTATATTTAGAAGGATATTGTACAAGTATGATGACCCCACTGACGAGCACCAGGTTATCATCTCGAGCACCATTACCGACTTCATCAACTCCAGCTCCCTGCATCCCCGAGCCTCCAACCTCATCGTTTCCCAGCCCCGCACGGCCCGATTTTACCTTCTCCCCAAAATCCACAAACCTGACTGCCCCGGCAGACCAATTGTCTCTGCCTGTTCGTGCCCCACCGAACACATTTCCACATAGCTTGACTCCATCCTATCCCCCTTTGGTTAAATCCCTCCCCACCTATGTTCAAGACACCTCAGATACCCTCCGTCGTCTCCGCGCATTCCATTCTCCAGGCCCCCATCCTCTCATCTTCACCATGGATGTCCAGTCACTCTACACCTCCATCCCCCACCAGGATGGTATCAAAGCCCTCCGATTCTTCCTCGACCAGAGGAGCAACCCATACCCATCCACTCACACCCTCCTCCGCCTAGCGGAGTTGGTCCTTACCCTCAATAGCTTCTCTTTTGACTCCTCCTATTTCCTCCAAATACTAGGCGTAGCCATAGGCACACACATGGGCCCCAGCTATGCCTGCCTTTTTGTCGGGTACGTCGAACAATCCCTGTTCTCGGCGTACCAGGGCCCCATCCCCGACCTCTACCTCTGTTACATCGACGACTGCTTTGGTGTAACCTCCTGCACCCACACACAACTGACTGACTTTATCCGTTTCACCACCAACTTCCATCCTGCACTCAAATACACCGGGACCATTTCCGACACTTCCCTACCATTCCTTGACCTCACCATCTCTATTGCAGGTGATATACTCCTGACTGACATCCATTACAAATCCACTGACTCCCACGGCTACCTGGACTGCTCTTCCTCCCACCCTGCTTCCTGTAAGGACTCCATCCGCTATTCCCAATTCCTCCATCTACGCCGCATCTGCTCCCAGGATGAGGTGTTCCACACCAGGTCATCACAAATGTCCTCATTCTTCAGAGAATGCGGATTTCCCTCCCCCACTATAGATGAGGCTCGCACCAGGGTCTCCTCCATAGCCCGCAACACTGCCCTCTCTCCCCATTCCCCCACTCGCAACAAGGGCAGCATCCCCCTGGTCCTCACCTTTCACCCCACCAGCCGGCACATACAACACTTAGTCCTCGGCCAGTTTCGCCACCTCCAACGTGACCCCACCACTCGCCACATCTTCGCATCTCCCCCCATCTGCCTTCTGCAAAGACTGCTCCCTCCACAACTCCCTTGTCAATTCTTCCCTTCCCTCACGCCCCACCCCTTCCCCGGGCACTTTACCTTGCAAACGCAAGAGATGCTACACTTGTCCCTTTACCCCCCACCTCCACTCCTTTCAGGGACCCAAGCAGTCCTTCCAGGTCTGACAGAGGTTCACCTGCACCTCCTCCAACCTCATCTACTGCATCCGCTGCTCCAGATGCCAGTTGATCTATATAGATGAGACCAAGCGGAGGCTTGGCGATCGTTTCGCTGAACACCTCTGCTCGGTCCGCAATAACCAACCCGATCTCCCGGTGGCTCAGCACTTCAACTCCCACTCCCATTCCGTATCCGACCTCTCTGTCCTGGGCCTCCTCCACGGCCAGAGTGAGCAACACCACAAATTGGAGGAACAGCACCTCATATTCCGCTTGGGGAGTCTGCATCCTCTGGGCTTGAACATTGAATTTTTTCAATTCTGTTAACCCTTGGTGTCTCCTCCCCTTCCCACCTCTCCCTCAGCCCTCGGGCTCCGACTCCTCCTTTT
Organism: Raja brachyura; assembly: GCA_963514005.1. The sequence continues at coordinate 55,050,567 of OY740791.1, read as the reverse complement.
TCCTTTCTTCTCCCCGCCCCCCCCCACCTCCCATCAGTCTGAAGAAGGGTTTTGGCCCGAAACCTTGCCTATCTCCTTCGCTCCTTAGATGCTGATTCACCCACTGAGTTTCTCCAGTTTTTTGTGTACCCTATAATATTAGATTATTTGACTGCGTTTCTATTCATACCTTCATCTAATATATCTGGCAACAGAGTTTGGTACTCGTGGGTATATGTTTTCAAATATTATCGAATTTGGAGATATTTGAAATAGTGATTACCTTTCAGACTGTATTTCGACTGTAATTTCTGGAATGATAGGATGTTTCCCATTTTGTACAAGTGTCCAACCTTTCTAATTCCTAGTTTTTCCCAATAAATAAACGTTTTATCTATAATAGATGGTTTGAACGACGGGTTATTAGCTATTGGAGAAAGAAGAGATAGATTTCTTAATTTAAGAGTAAGTTTTACTTTTCTCCAAATTCGTAAACTATTATGAATAATCGGGTTTTTCTCGTATATTGTGTTCTTCAACTTTATTGGGGAGAGAAGGATCATGCCTATATTAAGCAATCCTCTCTCTCCATTACTAACCAATCTACTTGTTGACATGCATTATCCAGCCAGTAAATTACATTTTTAATATTCGCTGCCCAATAATAGTATAAGAAATTGGGGAGCGCCAATCCTCCAATTTCTTTGGGTTTACATAGATGTTGTTTATGAATTCTATGTGATATATAATCCCAAATAAAATTTGTAATCTGGGAATCAAGTTTTAAAAAAAATTTAGGTAGATACATCAGTATTGATTGAAATAAATAGAGAATTTGTGGGAGGAAAATTATTTTTATGGCATTTATTCTGCATATTAGAGACATCGGAAGTGTTTTCCAGAATTGAATAAGAGCGTTTAATTTAGTAACTATTGGCAGAAAGTTTGCATTGAATAAAGAATTATATTTTCTGGAAATGGCAAAAATTAAACTGGCAAATTAAGCTTGAATGCATTGTCAAATAGAAAGAACCACTGTGTTGTCTCTTCGATTTATTGATGATAACGAAATTCATTTTAACTACCCCTTTTCCTTTATTGACTAGTGTAATCTTAACACACTGTCCAAGAAGATGATGAAGACAAGTGCTCTCACTCTCTTTAAGAAACCTCTCGATGTGCATTTGTAAGTAGGCTATGACCAAGTTCTGGGAAATTGGATAAATCACTGTGTTTTCTGGATTCACAGAGAATGATAGAAATTCAGCAACGTTAAAATGACCTAAGCTAAGCAATGGAAAATTCCACCAAGGACCAGGTTTGGACAGCTGGAGGCAGCCCAGGATTGGCAGATGCTGGTGGATGTGGACCAACGGCTTACAGTTCCATCAGAGATAGCAATCACCAACTTGAGGCCTGATCTTGTGCTCTGGTCGAACTCTCAGCGCAAGGTGTATTTTGTGGAGCTCACAGTCCCTTGGGAGTATGCTGTGCAGGAAGCCTTCAAAAGAAAGAAACTGCGTTATGCAGAGCTTGCAGCAGAGGCAGAACAGCGGGGCTGGAGAGCTAAGATCTGCCCAGTAGAAGATGTTGCCATGAAGTAGATTCGTGGCAACATCTACCTTAAGACTGATGAAGGACCTGGGGATCAACGGACAAGCCCTACGCAAGGCCATCAAAGAAACATCACGGGTGGCAGAGCGGAGTAGCCAATGACTCTGGCTGAAAAGGAAAGACCCCATTTGGTCTCCCAAATAACCGACTAGACAGATGCAGAGGGGGGTGGTTCTGGGACGCAAGAATGCACCGCTGAGCCTACTAGAGACGTCGTGGGTTCAATCAGCGAAACATCATTGAAAGTAGGTGCCCACTTGATAATCCCAATGATGTGTCTGCCTAGCCTTTCTCAACATCAGAGGAGCACAGATGAGTGCAGAAGGCTTCCATCACCATCGGGAGTAGATTGATATTTCACACTTTGGACTTTTAACATCTTGTCCTGTGTATTTATAAAGATAGAAACATAGAAACAGAAAATAGGTGCAGGAGAAGGCAATTCGGCCCATCAAGCCAACATCGCCATACAATATGATCATCCAAAATCAGTAACCCATTCCTGCTTTCTCCCCATATCCGTTTATTCCATTAGTCCCAAGAGCTATATCTAACTCACTCTTGAATACATCCAGTGAATTGGCCTCCACTGCTTTCTGTGACAGGGAATTCCTGATTCTATGGGTGAAATAGTTGTTCCTCATCTCAGTCCTTTTCATGTAAAATCATTGCATATTTGAGCGTTATCTTTGTCTAATCAACACATTAGCTCGCAAAAGGCAAAAAACTGCTGATGTTAAAAAAGATAAACTCAAAATAAGGAGTGAAAATAGCAAGTCAGATGGCATCCGTGTAGCAGTATCCTTGACTTCCTCATCCACAGACCACAGTCTGTTCGAATTGGAGGAACCACTTCATCCTCAGTAACAATTAGTACAGGAGCACCTCAAGGCTGTGTGCTCAGCCCCCAGGTTCACTTACTCTATACCCAAGACTACGTAGTCGGTCATAATGTGAACTCCATCATCAAGTTCGCCAACGACACCACTGTGGTTGGACAAATCACAGATGGGGACGAGTTAGAGTAAAGAAGTGAGATCGACCGACTGACTAAATGGTGCCAGCACAACAACCTGGCTCTCAACATAAGTAAGACCAAGGAACGTCAAATTCTTGGGCGTGCATATATCAGAAGATATTTCCTGGACCCAGTACACCGATGCAATTATAAAGACGGCACATTAGCGACTCTACTTCCTGAGAATATTAAACACAACATAAGCTCTGAGCTCTGAACTGCAAAATACTATATTATTATTTGTTACTAGACCATGTGGGACCTGTTGGGTCCCATCCCCTCAATGCGCGGTTGTGGAGGGAGGGCGGCGCCCTGTGGCATCACACACACACTAACCAACCCCTCACAATAACCACCCCCCCCACACACACACACACACACACACACACGAACCGCCCAGATTGATATTATATTAATATTATTAATTCACCCCTTTTACCTCATCCCCCACCCTATCCACTCACCCATAGCCCCCAGCTCGCAGGCGCGGCTAGAGAGGGAGGGGGATAGAGAGAGAGGGACACAGAGGCACAGAGAAGGACACAGGGGCACAGAGAGGGATACAGAGAGACTCAGAGGGACAGAGAGAGAGACACAGAAGCACAGAGAGGGACACAGAGGCCTGTCAGTTTGCTCCTGGGCCTGGCCAAGATGGCCATTCGTGGGTCCAGGCAGCGGGCGGTCGATGGTCAGGCTAGAGTCGGCTGCCTGCCCCTCTTTCGGGCCTACGTCCGTCCACGTGTGTCCCTGGAGAGGGAACACGCGGTGTCCACGGGGACTCTGGAGGCCTTCCGTCAACGCTGGTCACCACGTGGGGTTGAGACTATTATAAACAATGAATGTACTGTTGTAATACAATGATTTGTTTGTTATAGTGTTATTTTTGATTATGTTTTGATGTGTTGTATTATATGATTGTGTTGAATAAAGTTTTTGGAAAAGGGGAAAAAAAAAGGGACACAGAGGCACAGAGAGGGATACAGAGATAGACACAGAGGTACAGAGAGGGACACAGAGAGGGACACAGAGAGGGACACAGAGAGGGACACAGAGAGGGACACAGAGAGGGACACAGAGGCATAGAGAGGGACACAGAGGTACAGAGAGGGAGGAGGGAGGGAGGGGTGGGGAGAGAGGGGGGCTAGAGGGAGCATGAGTGGGGAAGAGTGGGAGCGGGGAGGGGCAGAGAGGGAGGGGAGTAAAGTTTGTTAGGGTGTGCACGTCGTCAGAGGGAAGAGCTGGTTCCCGAAAGCAATAATCCCTTGCTCCCTCTCTCCCATCTGCAAAACGCACCCATCCCCTCACCATTGCTGATAACGTTTGAGGTGTTTGAGGGGTGAGGGCCAGCTCCCGAACCTCGCTCCCGGCTTCAGGCTGCAAGTTGCAGTCAGGGCCCGAGAAACGGTGGTCGGGGTGGGGGGGGGGTGGGGGGGGGGGGGGGGGGGTGGGGGGTGACGTCACTCGCAGCATGAGCAAGTAGACAGCGGGTTTTTTCAAAGGACTTGCGAGCGGCTCGGCCGGGCGACGTGACTCGCAGCGCGTGAACACAACGTGCAGTCATTGTGACGTCATCACGTCATCAGCGAAAGCCAGCGCTTTCATTTTCTAAGTTATTTGAAAATTTTGAACATTTTAATTAATAATTCAAGAATTAATGCATGAATTTTTCAGATGAGGCAATTTTGAAATCCACGGGATAATACTCTACAGGAATATGTAAAAATTCTACTGTTAGAGCATCGTTTTTTCAGGCGGATGTGATTATACACACACACGCACATCAAAGATCAGAGTTTTAAGTTTCTAGGATTTACACTATATCTGTTATTTATTGAACTTTTTCTTTTTTCTCTCGTTATGTGCAATGTTTACATATTCACATATTCTTTTGTGCTGCAGCAAGTAAGAATTTCATTGTCCCGTCCGGGACATATGACAATAAAAAACTCTTGACTCTTGACTCTTAGTTCACATCTGTGACCAGATCTGTGACACTGAAATGTTACAAAAGTAATCATTCAAACACATTTTCATTGAAGCAGATTTCCTTTATGAGCTGAATGTGAGAATAAAAAGGGGAAATTTCGACTGTGAGCTGTTGGTCATGACATTTTTGCCTGTCCATCAGGATTCTTGCAAAATAAATCCTTAGCAGACGGTCAGTGAATAATGACAGTGGCCAAAATGCAAATACTGACCTCACCTGGTTACTGGAAGCATTGCAACACAATAGAACCACACAACCTCAGCGGAAGGAGTTGTGGGCAAAGATTATAGAAGAGCAAGATGCGCCACTCAGCGAAAAAAGCGTAGTATCACATGTGTGATAGTCGACGCCATATTAGCGGACCAGAGATGGCGTCGACTATGGCGTCTACATCTAAATCTTCAGCGACGGCTGTTAATCTTTCTTTAGGTTCCCCCCAAAAAAAGAAAGGTGACAAAAATATTATTATTCTGAACTGAAATGTTATTTTCTGTTCTCCCATCAACGGTCATGGAAATCTAGGTTCCTCTATAATCTTTGGTCGGGACATTAGAAAGTTATTAGAATTATTTTGAATAGATCTTTACTTACCACAGTAATAAAGTCAATAATTTTATCACTTCTGAACGTTTTTGGTTTTGTTCTTGTAAGGCAGAACTCTATAATCTTTGGGTGCAAATGTGGGGCGGGGGGTTCGGCGGCGGCGGTCGGAATCAAAGATGCCAGAGGAGCTCTATATAATATCTTTGGTCGGAATGGGAAGGGTGCGCGTTATAACGTGCCCTTGTTCCACTCTCCCTGTCCTTCTCCCTCTCCCCGTTCTCCCTCTCTCCCTTCTCCCTCTCCCCTTCTCCCTCTCCCCCTTCTCTCCCTCCTCCTCCCTATCCCCCTTCTCTCCCTCCTCCTCCCTCTCCCCTTCTCTCTTTCCCCTTCTCTCTTTCCCTTTCTCTCTTTTCCCTTCTCTCTCTCTCTCCCCCTTCTCTCGATCGCTCTCTCCCCCTTCTCTCGATCGCTCTCTCCCCCTCTCTCCCTTCCCTCCCTCTCCCTCCTTCCCTCTCTCTCTCTCCCTCCTTCCCTCTCTCTCTCCCTCCCTTCCCTTCTCCCTTCCCTCTCTCTCCCTCCCTTCCCTCCCCTCTCCCTCCTTCCCTCCCCTCTCCCTCCTTCCCTCCCCTCTCCCTCCTTCCCTCCCCCCCTCTCCTTCCCTTCCCCCTATCTCCTTCCCTTCCCTCTCTCTCCTTCCCTTCCCTCTCTCTGCTTCCCTTCCCTCTCACCTTCCCTTCCCTCTCTCCTTCCCTTCCCTCTCTCTCCTTCCCTTCCCCCTCTCTCTCCTTCCCTTCCCCCTCTCTCTCTCTTCCCCTTCCCTCTCTCCCCTTCCCCCTCTCTCTCCCTCCCTTCCCCCTCTCTCTCCCTCCTTTATGTAAATCTTACCATGTATGTCAGAAATAAAGTTTTAACCATGTTAATAGATCTCTATTATTATTTATTTAAAATTGAGTGAGTTGGTGCAATATCGGTTCCAGCTGTCAGATAATTCCACAGACTCACCATTCGCTGTGTGAAAAAAGATCTTCTCATCTCGGTCCTAAAAGACTTCCCCCTTATCCTTAAACTGTGACCCCCTGTTCTGGAGTTCCCCAACATTGGGAACAATCTTCCTGCGTCTAGCCTGTCCAACCCCTTAAGAATTTTGTAAGTCTCTATAAGATCCCCCCTCAACCTGCTAAATTCCAGCGAGTACAAGCCTAGTTTGTCCAGTCTTTCTTCATATGGAATCCTGCCATCCTGAATCAGTCTGGTCCTATTTACCTCTTCAAAATCATTATATATAATTATTAAAGATGTAATAATGGGGCATTTGGATAGCAGTAAAAGGATTAGTCCACGTCAGCATTTATGAAAGGAAAATCATGTTTGACTAATCTTCTGGAATTTTTTGCCACAAGGCTCGGTGTTGGGGCCGCAACTGTTTACCATATATATTAGTCAAACATGATTTTATGTTTATGTACATCATCTGACAAATAAGATAGAGAGTTATAGTGATGCTTTAAATCAGTTGCTTCTGATCCATGAGAAGGTAATGTATTTATCTCTCAAGGGCCTGTCCCACCATATATTTATATGAATGTGTGTTTGTGTGTGCCTGTAATTTTGTGCAGTGTGTGTTTAAGCAATAGAAGGGAAGCTGCACAATGCAAGGGAAAATACGCAAAAGTGGGGGCTGGGGAGGAAAGATGCGAGGGAAATGGGGGAACAGGGGTGAAAGGGAGGGAGAGAGAGGGAAGGGAGGGAGGTAGGGAAGGAAGGGAGGGAGAGAGAGGGAGGGAGGGAGAGGGAAGGAGGGAGAGGGAAGGAGGGAGAGGGAAGGAGGGAGATCGAGGGGAGAGAGAGATCGAGAGGGGAGAGATCGAGAGATCGAGAGGGGAGAGAGAGAGCTCGAGATCAGAGAGAGAGGGATCGAGAGCGATAGGGAGAAGAGTGGGGAGAGAGGGAGGTCGAGAGGTAAGTAAAGATCTATTACAAATAAATCTAATAACTTTCTAATGCATCTTGCTCCTCTATAATCTTTGTTTACAACTGCTCTGTAGCTTTGGAGCGGATTACACATGGGGAGACAGTCCGCCAAAATGGCGGCCGTGACGTTCCGTTACGTACTACACACCAGCCCATTGGATTTCGGAGGAGTGGTCTATCTTGCTCCTCTATAATCTTTGGTTGTGGGAGTCTCATTGAACTCATCAGACATGAACTCTGAAGAAGGATTCCAAACTGATATTTCACCTATCTCTGCACTCCAAAGATATTGCTTGACCCATTGAGTTATTGCAGCACTTTGTGTCTGTTTTTGTAAACCAGCATCTGTAGTTCCTTGTAACCTCATTGGAATAATCCTCATTGTTCATGCACTATATATATATATATATATATATATATATATATATATATATATATATCTGCACAGATGTATTACAATCTTTACCCAGCAGATGTTGCAAATGTCAAAATTTGCATCACATTATAGCTGCATTGTGTAGTGGATAAATTATTAAACGGAATATAAATATTATTATTAATAACCATGATCTCCATGTTGGGGTTAACCTCTTGTCCTGCACAGCAAGGATTTTGTGTGCCCAGTCAGGTAACCAACAAAATAAAGCCAAATTGTTGAAAAATACATCAAAATAGCCATGATTCATGCATAAAAATGTTACCTCTTGACAGCTTGATTGTAAAAGTGAGTTTGGCATTCCGACTGCGCATGCCCAGGTCAAAGGTCACTATGCAGAAACATTGCTGGAAAGCAGTGGAGCTGTGTACATATACACCTTCATTTCTCCTGTTGCTTCCAGGTTTGATACTTCTAGGTTAGAAAATATTGTTTTCGAACTATGAATTAGTTGTATTTATTGTTCCTTTGTTAAAAGCTAAGATTATTTTGTAATTTGGATCGCTTTATGCTTTGGTGAATGAGCGAGATTGTGCTCGTCCGTGGTGGGGGTCGGGCCCAGATCTCAGGCGCAGCGGGCGCTGTTGCTGCAGGGCCGTCTCCGTCCTCTTCCCCATCCCCTCCCGGGGGCGGCTGGAGGTGTCAGGCCAGGCTTGCAGCCAGCGCGGGGAGAAGGCAGTTAACTTGCTGCAGCGCTTTGTATGTATCCCCCGTTGATGGCTGGTGCTCGGTTTTCACCAATGCCGGGGGGGTTGGCCGGCGGCCGCTGACGGTCCCCGGCCCATCGGTGAGCGGGTTCCTCAGGAGTTGGAGCGGGTTGGGCTGGAGTTGTCGCTTCTTCTCCGCACTGGCTGTGGGCCTGGGGCCGCTGATGTCGTCGGTCCGGGGCTGTCGGTTGGCCCCACGGGACAGGCGGAGTTGAGCTGGGGTTGGCGCAGGTTGTTTGAAGGCAACGGGATAGACAGCAAGTCTTTTAAAAGCAAAATAGAAAGAGTTCAAGGTTACTGTTAGTGAAGGGCAAGGCTGGCAGGAATAGGGAACCCTGGATGACAAGAGATACTGAGTTCTAATTAAAGGAAAGAAGGCCTGGGCCAGGTACTAGTGATTCACTGAAGGGGTATAAGGAATGCTGGAGTACATTTAAGAAGGAAATCAGGAGGGATGAGTCAAAAAGGGGGCATGAGCTAAAAGGAATATTGTTCACGTGGGTAATTGAGATTAGCTTAGGTGGGACATCTAGGATGAGTTGCAGCAAATAATCTGTTTCTGTGCTGAATGACTGTGGGGAAACTCAGCAGGTCAGGGAACAACTCAAGTTGACTTTGTGATGCTCAATTTAAAGTGCTTCTCAGTGGCAGCATAAATGTTTTTTCAGTCATTGTATAACAGTCACATGAAGTGATAATAAGAATGCAATATTCATCAAATGCAAACGCACTTCCTCATTCAATCTGAATTCAATTTGAGGTCAGTACTGGACCTCCTACTTGGTGAAGAATGTCACCATGGTGAAGAATGCAATAATTGAATCAGAAACAAATGCAGAGACTGCATTACCACGTGTGTCACACCATGTTAATGTCATTCAGCTAATCTGCAAATGGATATCCAAATTTGTAAGCTCACTTTGGAAGATGAACTTGCGCCACTGGAACAACACACACTATAAAGCTATTATTTTTCCCATGCAGCATTTAAAGATATCTCTGTAAGAACAAGGTTATCCTAGTTCTAATGAAATTTGTATCTATCTGCTGATAAACACAGGCACTGATTATGCATTTACGGGAAGAATTTCTCTTGGATCTCATGGACTAACAAATCCAAAGCATTGCAGGATTCAATATTTCAAGTGCCATTATGAATGGAGATATAGGGGCATAGATTTGTCTCTTTCATTTCTACTTTATATTGAGACCAGTTCAGTGTAGGAATCCTGCAGATTTGTTCCATTTTCCCAATTTTAAAGATATCCATCTCATCACAATTCCAAGGCCCATTCTTATGTCCACAACAACCATCCACGATCTTCTCAGCACTCTCCCATGCTAACCATTGGAGATGCAGAACAATTTGTCCCTTCTGCTTTGCATTTCTCACCATCCAAAGAAGAACCAAAGAGGTCTCTCCAGGTGGAACAACCCCTTCCCATCTCAGTGCACTTCAGTGAGTACTCACAATGTGGTCTCTACTTTGGAGGAAACAACCTAATCGGACACACAAGGTAGTGGAATCTTAAGCAAACACAAAGTGCTGGAGGAATTGAGTATGCAACAGGAAGAACAGGGTAACCCGTGAACTGAATACAAGTGTTCTACAAATTAATTATCATAAGTCATAACGTCATAATGATAGGAGCAAAATTATGCCATTCGGCCCATCAAGTCTACTCCGCCATTCAATCATGGCTGATCAATCTCTCCCTCCTAACCCCATTCTCCTGCCTTCTCCCCATAATTCCTGACACCCATACTAATCAAGAATCTATCTATCTATGCCTTAAAAATATCAATTGATGGCCTCCAAAGCCTTCTGGGGCAACGAATTCCACATATTCACCACCCTCTAACTAAAGAAATTCCTCCTCATCACCTTTCTAAAGGAACATCCTTTAATTCTGAGGCTATGACCTCTAGTCCTAGACTCTCCTACTAGTAGAAACATGCTCTCCACATCCACTCTATCCAAGCCTTTCACTATTCAGTGCATTTCAATGTCCCCTCTCATTCTTCGAAACCATGGCAACACCCTGGCCCTCCTCTCTCTCTTCCTCTACCCACGGCAACTCCAACCAAACCTGATGGAGGAAACAGCGACGCGCCCTAACATACAGCGATCAATGGAAGCGGGAGAAGCAGCCTCACCCGGGTTACTCTAAATATAAATGTTTAAAAGGCTCTGCAGATTACATCCAAACTAGAGATTTCTATTAATGGAGCGCACAAGTCATTCTGTAGTTAGGTGACTGTCAAGTGGAAGAAGAAAGTGAGCGTGAATGCACATCGGCAATTAACACATCTATCCGGACTATTACATCAAAAGGCTGTGCGATCAGTTCAATGTAACAATATAGATACAGCATTGTATGAGTTGATGCAAAATTGCTCAGCATGTGGTATATTCCACTGGGATTTGATTGCCACGTATATTATTTTTAATAGACTTTTGATTTTAGTTTGCAGCCAAGTTCCCACATTAATATTTAGGGTAAACTACTGACAAACACCTTCGACAAACACTGCCTTGACACACTCATTGCCACATACACCAACCTACAATAAACACATGGCCATATGATAGCTTTCAACAGGTTGCTCTGACATAATTTACCCTTTGGTCCAACAAATACAACAATGTCATTGGTCTGCGAATAATTGATCTTTTTTCCTGCAGTCAAAATATAGGGGGAGAATCTGCATTTTGTAAAAAAAACATCGGAGGGATTTTAAAAATGGCTGCAATAATTCGTTATATTACAGTTGTACAAGATAATTGGGCGGCATGGTGGCGCAGTCTTAAGTTGCTGCCATATAGCGCCAGAGTTTTGGGTTCATTCCTGAATACGGGGGCTGTTTGTACGGAGATTGTACGTTCTCCCCGAGACCTGCATGGATTTTCATAAATGATAAGTGTAGGATAGTGTTAGTGGTGGGGGGGCAGGGTGGAAGATTGCAACCTTCACGTAGTCCGCCCTGTTTCGACTAATGCAATCAACTTGACGTGCACAAACAGAAAATCAAATAGAACAAGTTGTCCTACAACTTTAGGCTGTGCACGCCACACGAAAGAAGAAGAAGAAGTGTGGGGGCGAGTGAAGGGCTTGTTTCCGCGCTGTATCTCTAAAGTTTAGAGCAGGCCGGATACAATCACGAGGCGGGTCGGATGCGGCCCATGGGCCATAGTTTGGAGACCCCTGATTTAAAATCGAGTGAATATAGGCCCAATGCTGTCAAACACTCATCATTTGTTAATCCACTAATTCCTGGGATCATTCTTCTGAACCTCCTCTGGACCTTCTACAGGGCCAGCACATTCTTCCTCAGATATGATGCCCGGAATTGCTCACAATACTCCAAATGCGGCCTGACCAGCTCCTTATAGAGCCTCAGCATTACATCTCTGATTTTGTATTCTAGCCCTCTTGAAATAAATGCTAGCTTTGCGTTTGCCTTCTTTATTACCGATTCGACTTGCAGATTAACTTTGGGAATGCTGCATCAGCATTCCCAAATCCCTTTGCATCTCTGATTTCTGGATTCTCTCCCCATTTAGAAAATAGTCTACACCTTTATTCCTACTACCAAAATGCATAACTCCACACTTTGATACACTATATTCCATCTGCCACTTATCTGCCCACTCTCCCAACCTGTCCAAGCCTTTCTGCAGAGTCCCTGCTTTCTCTTCACGACCTGCCCTTCCACCTATTTTCATATCATCTGCAAACTTTGCGACAAAGCCTTCAATCCCCTCATCCAAATCATTAATATACAACGTCAAGAGTAGCGGCCCCAGCACTGCCCCTGCGGAACTCCGCTAGTCTCTAACAGGCAACCTTTATTGCCACTCTTTGCCTTCTGCCATCCAGCCAACCTGCTATCCATGCTTGTATCTGCCTTTCGATAGCATGGCCTCTCATCTTCCCAAGAAGCCTCATGTGTAGCCCCTTATCGAAGGCTTTCTGAAAATCTTAGTAAACAGCATCTACTGACTCTCTTTTGTCTGTCCTGCTATTTACTTCTTTAATCTGAACAAAGCACAAAATGCTGGAGGAACTCAGTGGGTCAGGCAGCATCTGTGGAGGGAATGGACACTTCGGTATAATTTGCTTCTAACCGCTACACTTACTAATTTGGTCCCACCAAATCACATTTATTCCATTGTTCGACCAATTCCTTTCCCACCTTTACTGCAATTAAAGCTAATTAATTTTCTCTTTCCCAGTTCCGACAAGGGTCATGGACCTGAGACGTTAACTCTGCTACCTTCTCCTAGCTAACAATGATTTATTATACATTTTCCATCATCTCCATCCCCTTTGTCTTGTTTTCACACCTTATAGTTCCTTATCTCTGTATCACTCTCTCCCAGTCATCGGTCTGAAGAAGGGTCTCGACCCGAAACATCACCCATTCCTTCTATCCAGAGAAGCTGCCTGTCCCGCTGAGTTACCCCAACAATTAGTGTCTATCTTCAGTTCAAACCAGTATCTGCAGTTCCTTCCTACATCGTTAACTCTGCTTCTCCTTCCGAGATGATGCTTGACCTGCTGAGTGTTTCCATTTATTTCTTGCCTTTCTTCCTTGCTGTCACTTAATCTCCATTAAAATTGATTGAGTTAATTATCCTGCACAAGGTCTAACATCATGCCCAGTATGAGAACTGATTCCTCATTGTAAATGCCAGGGAACCTCAGTGTGATGAAATTCCACTGTTGTAATCCGTTGGGAATACAGTGGCCTGGGTCAAAACTCCTCGGCTGGCCCGCTGGCTGGGCTTTGTGTGCAGTCCAGCACCCGGGCCAACTCATCATTCATCCAGCCACGGCTGAGTCGGTCAACGAATTGCTGTTGGGAATTTCTCCCTTATTTTGAGCTTCTTTCCCTTATTTGGGTGGGAACCCGCGGTGATAATGTGGCCATTTTAGTGTCTGCCAAAATGGAGGATTTCTGTCTTTGCAAAACCTGATTGGCATATTTTTGCAAAGGCTGCAAAGACCATGAGGTTCATGGCTCCAGAATGTCTGGGTCCTGGGAGGAAGCTAAGTACAGATGACCCTTCAATTGTTAATATGTATGAGGGTTTTGCAGAAAGAGCTGAGCCTTGCTGCAAATGCATGATCAGGATTGGTTGGGGAAGGGAATGTTATAACACCACTGTTAACTATATTGCATGGTCTTTGCACTGTTGTCTTGTGATTGGTTAAGGCAAGGGGCCTTGCCCGATTTTTTATATGATATTTCTTTACTTGGGGGAACTGTATTCCATTAGAAACTTTATGTAGAAACAATGTAGTGGGGTATTTTGTGATTGGGTTAGGGAACTATCAATTGGTGTATTGTATGATCTTTATTTATGATTGGTTTGTGGGGGTTGCCCTCCCCATGTATTTCGCGCCACGGGTCCTACACAGTATATAAGAGGGGAGAGCACATGAGTCTGTGTCGATCTTCTGGGGGAGCACTTGGGGCTGTGCTGACCTGCTGGAGGTGTCTATTCGCACAAGGCTGAAGGGCTTGGTCGAGTAGAGACAAGGATCGGACCTGCGGTGTTGGTTAGGTATCGTATAGGGTAGTGTTATTGTGATTGGATATAAATTTAGTTGAATCTAGTGCTTGACTCCGTGTTTTATTGAACCAGACTAACGGGGTGAGAATAGGAGCATAATTACATTGAGGGCTAATCCGGGATCTCAACAGAGTGCCAAACATAAATTTGCGATCAGGGAGTCGAGTCGTTCCAGCTTGCGAGAGGAAAAATCGGTGCCACGGTGCGGTTTTCGCATCGGGTTTTCCCGCTTCGCTGATCAGAACGAATCGACCATTCATGTGTTTGTGTTTGTGTTTGGACTCCCGACGAGATCAGACAATTAGTAGTCTGGCAAGCACTGAGGTTGAGAATTCGAGTCCTTGCCTAGGTTGTATGGTGGAGGTTAGGCTCACAAGACTTTTCTCTAGTGGGTTCAAGTCCCCACACCTTAGTTAGACAACAGCTGTTGTGGTCAGGTGCCATTGAGTTGGCCTGACACCAGAGCGATTTTAGGGGTTAGAGTCCCCGGCTCAGACTGGGATACCAGAATTGGCTGGGGTATCTTAAGAGACAGGGCCGAGTAGGAGACAGTGCTAAGAGAGTGAGTACTGTGTCGGTGCTGAGGGTGTCATTGGAAGGAAACTTTTAATAATCGGCATTGACAGCCAGCGTGAAACGGAGACGTGCTGAAGCCCAGGTACTTAGCAGGTTGGAAGGAGGAAGCCTAGCGGTGTTGGAGTCCCCGCCTGCGTGAGTAGCATAAGAACTTTGGATAAGTATGAAGACTTCGGAACTGTACTGGGAACTCAGTGTTGGAGTATAATTGGCTGAAAATACTTCCAAGTAACACTGAGAGGATTGGAAGGTGCGCCTGTTGCTAGTACCCAGAATAGGGGGAAAGGAAATAGTGAAAAGATATTTATGGGTCTAACCTTTTCGATCCAAATTTAACCAAATTCAGGGCTTCATATTGAAGGACTGGCTATTGTATAGAGATCCTTTATTGATCTATTCCGGGCTTTCACATTGAGGGGACAGGCTACTGTATATTAATAAAAGTGTATATAGTAGATTGTTTGAATTTGAAATTGTGTAAATATTATAGTGTAAAGTGTGTTTAATATTGCCATTGCTTTATTGTGTATTGCCGTTAATTTAGAGTATTTTGAGTGTTAGATACTAATGTTGTAATCATAGTTTGAATCACGACTGTATAATAATATAGTGTCATGGTCTATTATTGTAATTGGAGTCCAAATCGTGGCTGCGCAGTCAAGGGGGAATATGCTTTGGTTTCAGGGACGAGTAACCTGTTAGTGGAAAAGTAACTTGGAAGAGGATAAATTACCTGTTAGTGGAAAAAGTACCTTGAAGGGAAGTGTGCCGTCAAGTTTATCTTGGGAGTGGAATGAGTACCTGTTAGCGGAAAATTACCTTGATGGGAAAAGTACCAACAAGTGAAAAAGTACTTTGAAGGGAAAGTCCTTTGTACCCATTGGAGAGGTTTCTTAGATTGACACCAGCATGATTCGGGTAATTTTAAAATATTATCATTTATTTCTGAACTGTGCAGTTAACAAATGTGTTATTAGACGAATGCTTGTGATCTATATCGTGGTGTGTTTTTGCATGATAGTGATAAGTAGTATAATTTTGTGTTTGAGTACGATTTTGCTTGCATATTATGAGCTAATTTGTCTTTGTCTCGATTGAAGCGTTTTGAGTGTAGGAGATTTGCTGCTGGAGTGTGTTTGATAGTTCCGTTGCACCTTAGATTGAAGCACCTTAGATCGGTTGTCGACTTAAGGGCCTGTCCCCATCTATACGAGTTTACCCAAGAGCTCTCCCGAGTTTAAAAATGAAATGAAACTCGTGGTAAGTACGTAGAATTTACGTAGCGTATGTCGGCACTCGGGATGTCTCTTGGCAGCTCATAACAGTAACGGCAGGTACTTGGGGAAACGCAGTAAGCTCATGAAGTGTTTTCAACAGTGTGAAAAATGTCCACGAGAGCCCCGAGTACCGACGAATGGCTATTACTGTAATTCTCCGAGTTCGAATCAGGGGAAACTCGGGAGAATTCTTGAATTACCTCGTACAGTGGGACAGGCCCCTTAAGATTGTTTACAGACTTTGCAATTATTTACAGGAATGGAAGCTTGTGTGAATTTTTGTGCGTGAGATTGTGTGAGGAATTTTTGAGGTACCCTGGTTGGAAGGAGAGATCGATTGTATTGTGAGGTTAGATTGATTGCATGCTGATTGTGCGAGAGACTTGCTGGTGCACTGAAAAGCTTTTGCCCATTGTTTGGGAATGAACTTGTTAAGTCTCAGGAAGTTGCGAGTGAAGTGTGAATTGTTTGAGATATTGTGTCCATTGTTGGTAACAATGCAAAACTAAATCGAGCTAGACAAAATGGACAAGGGTACCAGAATATCCAGATCACTATTATGATGACATGCCTGCTTTAGAACTAATTTCCCCAATACGGAGCAGGAGAGGCATTACAATACTGGGACCAGACCAATGTTACACTTGAAGGAGGATATGACAGGATATTTGAGAGGCATCTTGACAGGAGCTAGAATGACCTGGTAAAACAAAGAATTAATGTCGGCAAGAAGGATTAGTATACACAGGCATGATGTTTGGCGTAGACATGATAGGGCTGAAGAGCCTGTTTCTATCCAATACAACATTATGTCTCTAAGTCTGAGCTTCTAGCATATGAAGGTTTATTTGTAATTCATTCTGAGGATGTGGATGAGCTGATAAGGTCTACAATAATTGCCTGTATCTAATTGCCTTTGAATTATGTGGCTTGTCTATCACAGCAAGCAAGTACACCGAATGGGAAATAGTTTCATGCTCACCATTACCGAATGTAGACTTTATTCAAGGTTTATTTAATTTAATATCACAACTGCTTTGGTGGGATTTGAACTCATGCCTCCCATTCTGCATTCCTGGCTTCTGGATTATTACCCCGATTCTATAACCACTGCTTCATGTAGATGTTAGCTGATAAACATTGACTAGAAAGAGTAAAGTGAGTGGATTATATTCCATTGCGAGATAATGGAATCAAACAGCAAAACAGGACATTTACAGAGTGTGCAGAGTGGAAAATTGGATAAGTAAGTATGCAGATGATACTAAGATAGATTTTCAAAGTCTACAGAGAGATTTGGGCCATTTGGAAGAGTGGGCTGAAAGATGGCAGATGGAGTTTAATGCTGATAAGTGTGAGGTGCTACATCTTGGCAGGACAAATCAAAATAGGACGTACATGGTAAATGGTAGGGAATTGAGGAATGCTGTGGAACAGAGGGATCGAGGAATAACTGTGCATAGTTCGCTGAAGGTGGAATCGCATGTAGATAGGGTGGTAAAGAAAGCTTTTGGTGTGCTGGCCTTTATAAATCAGAGCATTGAACATAGGAGTAGGGAAGTAATGTTAAAATTGAACAAGGAATTGGTGAGACCAATTCTGGAGTATGGTGTACAATTTAGGTCGCCTAATTATAGGAAGGATGTCAACAAAATAGAGAGAGTACAGAGGAGATTTACTATAATGTTGCCTGGGTTCCAGCAACTAAGTTACAGAGAAACGTTGAACAAGTTAGGTCTTTATTCTTTGGAGCGCAGAAGGTTAAGGGGAGACTTGATTGAGGTCTTTAAAATGATGAAAGGGATAGACAGAGTTGATGTGGATAAGCTTTTCCCATTGAGGTTAGGGAAGATTCAAACAAGAGGGCATGACATGAGAATTAAGGGACAGAAGTTTAGGGGCAACATGAGGGGGAACTTCTTTACTCAGAGAGTGGTGGCTGTGTGGAATGATCTTCCTGCTGAAGTGGTGGAGGCAGGATCGATTTTAACATTTAAAAGTAAAGTGGATAGGTATATGGACGGGAAGGGAATGGAGGGGTATGATCTGAGTGCAGGTAGATGGGACTAGGGGAAAATAAATGGTCGGCACGGACTGGAAGGGCTGAGAGGGCCTGTTTCTGTGCTGTAATTGTTATATGGTTATTATATGGTTAAATAAGTGGCCAACTCTTTGACAGAAAACATCTATGAACAAAACCCAGTAGCTTTTTAGGCTCAGAGGATTTATTTTATGAACCTGCATCTTCTGTGGTATTTATAGAAGCAAAAAACTTGTACTGAATTCCTGTAAGTAAAGTCAGCAAATAGAACCAGATGATAAGAAGCAGGGACAACATGAGATGAAAAATAATGAGATGATTAAAAAAGATGTTTTAATATTTTGCATTGCGTTATAAATTGCTGCAGCTTTGCACTATTACATTTCAAGCATTGAGTGAGCAATATGTGAGGATTGTTCTATTATTCAAACAGGCAGTGAGGTTCCAAGCATTAGCTAAATTTAAATGTTTTCAACTTTGTATTACATGCTCTGCTACTCGATAAAGCAGAAAGGTTGCGAATAATGTAAACATCTCCTAATTTTCACTTGTTAAAATGAATATGAGTTTCTCTTGGTTGAGAGGATAATCTGTGCATGAGACTATAAATAATTTAGATCGAGGGAGCACATTCTGAGAAACAAGAGTCACATAAGGAGAATATTTTTTTGCACTGGGAGCAATTATGAAATCACAGCCTGAAGAGGTGGTACAAACAGAAGCAATCAGTGTTCTCAATGTGTCCTTAATGGGGAACATGTGATTGCTCCACTAGGAACATCGGAGACATCAAGAGCAAAATGATTATGGTACCTTCTGAGCTCATGATTGTATAATTAAATACGTTCCAAACTAAATCAATGGAAGAGATCCTCTCCATTATGTGCAGAGTTTTATCCATGATTATGAAATATACTTGCTAGTCCTCAAAAGATCTCTGGCTATTTTTCTCTAAATTGCTTCAGTACAACGTTCCTCTCCTCTACATCCAGCTTGATGTGTTTAATCAGTTTTGTCTGATCATGGGCACTCAGAAGAGAATCGATGGTGTATACATTCTAATATGCCCCCTGTCAACGGCGACTTTTTGCTAACAGCCAAACAGAAGAAGATTACTTACAGCAATGAGCAACTTACCTGGATCAGAAAAACAGCAGAAACTGGCGCCGTAATGGACAAGCTGCTAGTGCATCTGAACAAACTAGCGATTTGACGACCTCACGCAGCTGCGGGAGCATCCGACTGCAAGCGTTCCCTTGATCGCTGGAGAGAACCCGGCCCGTCTGGAAATCAAAGGGGGGGGGGGGGGGGGGGCGGAGGAACAACTCCAGGACTGTTTGGAGTCTGTAGACTGGGCAATGTTCAGGGACTCGGCAATGGACCTGAACGAATATGTTACAGTCGTTACAGACTTCATAAAGAAATGTGTGGGGGACTGCATCCCTACAAAAACTTTCCGAGTGTTTCCCAATCAGAAGCCTTGGATGAACTTTGAGATCTGCATTGTTCTGAAGACCAGACACCGGGCATTCATGTCTGATGATACAGTGGTCTACAAGAAGTGCAGATACGGCCTTGGTAAGGCCATCAAAAAGGCCAAAAGGGACTTTGCTCCAAGCTGGAGGATGAGACAGATGTTTGGCAGCTGTGCTGGGGCCTGAATCACTTCCTACAAGGCGAAATCAGCAGGCAGCTCGAATGTCGGCGAAACATCACTCCCTGACGAGCTCAAAGCGTTTTACGCACGCTTTCATAGGGAGAATACCGATGTGCCTTCTCGTGCCCCCATTCACGGTGATGGTATTTCAGTCACAGTCACAGAGGCCGACGTCAGAAAATCCTTCAGAGGGGTGAACCCTCGAAAAGCGCCTGGACCTGACGGTATACCCGGTCGTGTTCTAAAAACCTGTGTGGACCAACTGGCTGGAGTTTTTATGGACATTTTCAACCTCTCACTTCTGAGGTCTGAGGTTCCCACCTGCTTTAAAAGGGCATCAATTATATCGGTGCCCAAGAAGAGCAAGGTGACGTGCCTCAACGACTATCGTCCAGTGGCACTAACGCCTGTGGTGATGAAGTGCTTTGAGAGGTTGATCATGGCACAAATCAACTCCTACCTCAACAAAAACCTGGACTCACTGCAGTTCGCTTACCGCCACAACAGATCAATGGTGGATGCGATCTCGCTGACCCTCCACTCCGCTCTGGACCGCTTGGACAACAAAAACTCATATGTCAGGCTGTTATTCATTGATTACAGCTCGGCATTTAATACAATCATCCCCTCCAAGCTGGTTACCATACTCGCAGAACTGGGTCTCTGCGCATCCCTCTGCAATTGGATCCTCAACTTCCTCATTCACAGACCAGACTGTTTGTATTGGTGGAAATGTGTCAGCCTCGATAACAATCAGCACGGGAGCACCTCAAGGCTGCATGGTCAGCCCCCTGCTGTACTCACTCTATACTCATGACTGCGTAGCCAGTCATAGTGCGAACTCCATCATCAAGTTTGCTGATGACACCACTGTTGTGGGATGTATCACTGATGGGGACGAGTCAGAGTATAGAAGAGAGATCGACCGACTGACCAAATGGTGCCAGCACAACAACCTGGCCCTCGACACCAGCAAAACCAAGGAAATGATTGTGGACTTTGGAAGGGGTAGGATGGGGACCCACAGTCCCGTTTATATCAACGGGTCGATGGTGAAAAGTGTCAAAAGCTTCAAATTCCTGGGAGTGACATCTCTGAAGATCTTTCCTGCTCTGAGAACACAGACGCAATTATAAAGAAAGTGCATCAGCGCCTCTATTTCCAGAGAAGATTACAGAGAGTTGATATGTCAAGGAGGACTCTCTCTAACTTCTACAGGTGCACAGTAGAGAGCATGCTGACCAGTTGCATCGTGGCTTGGTTCAGCAACTTGAGCGCCCAGGAGCGGAAAAGACTACAAAAAGTAGTAAACACTGCGCAGTCCATCATCGGCTCTGACCTCCCTACCATCGAGGGGATCTATTGCAGTCACTGCCTCAAAAAGGCTGGCAGCATCATCAAGGACCCACACCATCCTGGCCACACACTCATCTCCCCGCTACCTTCAGGTAGAAGGTACACGAGCCTGAAGACTGCAATGTCCAGACTCAGGAATAGCTGCTTCCCCACAGCCATCAGGCTATTAAACTCCTTAAACAAAACTCTGAACATTAATAGCCCATTATCTGCTTATTTGCATTTTATCTGTTTATTTATCCATGTGTATGTATATTTATATAATGGTATATGGACACACTGATCTGTTCGGTATTCATGCCTACTATATTCTGTTGTGCTGAAGCAAAGCAAGAATTTCATTGTCCTATCTGGGACACATGACAATAAACTCTCTTGAATCTTGAATCAAAGATCAGCTTTATTCTAGGTAGACGTGAATCTGAAGATGCTCTAAGACTCTGAAATATCCCCAAATCCAGATATCCATATAGATTACAAATTAAACACAAAATATTTGTGCTATAACTTCAGGTTAAGTGCTCAACTAAGAAAGCCAAACCAAATGCCAAAGTATTATCTAGCTATCTAACTTAAATATAACAACTGACAATAAATAACTCTGAATGCAAAAAACACCTACCTACATATTAACTAGCTCTAAAAAAACACCAAATCCTGTAGATGCAAGTATATCATTGTGGTTATCAAGTGAGCACCTCCCTTCACTGGTGTTTCATTGAGTTAGGCCGACGACACCTCAGGAAGGCTCAACAGTTGGTTCTGACATCCCAGAACAACCCCTCAATACCTACTCTCACCACCTATGCTACAAGTATCTACTAAATAATAGAAGCTGCAGCCAATTAGCTCACTCTAACAAATGTTAAACACATGCATCCTATCTTCCACTAATCCTAGCCCATCATTAAGCTTGTAATATCACAAATATCACTCTTACATAAGACCAGGATACAAGTACACAGACTATAATTACAAAGAAATACACATACCGCATGTCATACGCTTCCTTTCCGCCCCAAACTGACACTATTTATTCTCCACCGAATCCACCTACTGCCTTGCTCTGCTCGTTCATCATTCATCATCGTTGTAAACATTAGCGATGCAGTGGTGCTGGTGTCCGACGGGAACGGTGACAGACGCACCACACATCTCTGTCCTCCAGTTCCTGTGGACTTCCGCCGCTGGAAGTATAGGATTTTGGTGTGTGTGTGTGCTTTAGTCATTGTTACTCACAATGCTATGTATGACAGTGATTGCAACTTCTACTGAAGTGTGGCTGGCTGTTGGCTCACAAGAAGATCATACGCCCTTTGACAGGTATAGTTTTTCATCCTGCTGGGGGTCCACAGCCCCCTCCTCACCTGGCAAGCCAGGTGTGGTCACGGTTTAGTCGCCGACTATCCGACCATGGAGCAGGTAGCACGGGATTACATGGTACCCGTGGCGGGGGGAACTCCCCCTGACCTGACCTGCTCTGCTGCCTCTGACATTTGCCTGACGGAAACTCTGCCAACAAATACCTAGCTCTCCAAATAGCAACGTGGCGGATCTCGCTACGAAACCTCTACAACCCACTTCTACAGGATGTACTCTTGCTCTCCATCCTCGCTGTTCAACTTCTGCTGCCAACTCTACATATCTGAAGGGCATGTGCCACTTAGGCAATTTTTTCAGTGGACAGTTGCCGGTGACTGTCAAATTCTTGGCAGTCGCCAGGGAAAGTGGGGGAGCACTGTCTGAAATTCACATGGTGCAAAGCCAAGATGATACAGACGCACACTGCGATGAACAGGAAGGTTAAGATGGCTAGCATAGTGTACGGTAAGTCCTTTAAAAGTGGGTTGGGAGGGGAGAAGAGGGGAGAGGTGGAGAAGGGGGGAGAAAGGGGGGAGAAGGAGTGGAGACACTTTTAAGAAGCCAGACAACTTTTAATAAGCCAGAGATACACAGCTGTGAAGTTCGACGGGCATTTAACATTTCTGGTCGGTTATCATTGGTTTCTGAAAACTCGTGCTTACGGTTTTTTTACCCAATGAGCCAATGAAAATGCCCGGTCAGCAAAGGCGATTAACTGAAACTATCTACGACTACCTCGACCACCCATAACTACATGGTGACCCCACTACAACTGCACCTACAACTACAGGATTATTGATTTTCTCCATGGCGACTAGTCCTACAAAATGTGCCTCAATGTTGTCACCTCTGAACACAGGTACCCCATTGTTTTAAGTTCTGCGGTGATGGCAGCTCTTATAAGGAAACTTACATGGCCCGCTTCCATGCACCACAGGTCCCTCCAGCTCAACATCCTCTTTTCTACACTTTCCTAGTTCATCCACTGTCCCTGCTTAACCTGAACGACTGCCCCTACACATCTCACTGCTTTCTCCTGACGATGTACCTGTTCTACAACCAATTTGCTCTTCTCAGTTGGACCTGCCTTACTACACACTGGTTTTCCTGTGCTAAGCCCTAAGCCTCCTTTCCCTTGCTGCACCCGACCAACAATGTCTGTTTGCCTCAGAGCTGCTTGTGCTTCTTCTACTGCCTGCTTTGAGTTCCACCTCCTCCCCAGTTACACTGGGGACCAGATTACTAACTAAGGCCTGTCCCACTTGGCCATCATTTACGCTACAGGCGCGCGTATTCATCATGTATCTTCATCAGTCAGCACAGCCGTCTGGAGCGCGTGATGTCATTTGAATACCCAGTTTATGATATTTACCCAGTTTGTGATATGTATGGTGATTTTCTAAAATGTTCCAGTTTCTTGAGTGGTGCTAGCAATTGGAAAACTGCAGATGTAATGCCCCTATTCAAAAAAAGAGGTGATTGAAAAGTAACAATCTGCAGACCAAATTAATCTGTTGGAAGGAACTGCAGATGCTGGTTTAAATTGAAGATAGACACAAAATGCTGGAGTAACTCGGCGGGACAGGCAGCACCTCTGGAGAGAAGGAATGGATGATGTTTCGGGTCGAGACTCTTCTTCAGTCTGAAGCAAGGTCTCAACCCGAAACGTTACCCATTGCTTCTCTCCACAGATGCTGCCGGTCCTGCTGAGTTAATCCAGCATTTTGTATCAGTTATCTGGTTTACGCTTCTATTTCTACCAACTGCACCCCCTCACATGTCATTCGTTCATCCAGCTGTAGGCGATACAACATTTGTCTCTTTAACCTCTTCCTTACCCACAATCCAGGGACCCAAGCAGTCATTGCAACTGAAGCATCAATTCACTTTTGCACTTTCTGGTTTAGTATATTTTATTGTTCACTACGTAGTTTTCTCTACGAAACTGCAAATTTTTAAATCGCGCGCGCTTATATCCATGTAAAAGGCTGGTCGACTGCATCTGGGCGGCGCGTGGTTGTGCTTGGTTACGCATGGTGATGTAACCATGTGTCACCATGCACTACACGTACGAGGTCAGGATGTCAGCGTGCGACCGCAATACGTCTGCGCACGTATGTGATACGTCATGCCAGAGGTGCGCAATGATTTTGTGCACTACAAAATCCTGGTGCGCTGCACGATACCGTGCGCAACTCCATACCCCTCCGCGCATCTCCATGCGACCATCCCACGCCGCCCACACGCTACCCGTGCGTCTCAATGCGACGACGAGGTCTAGTAAATGGCGCGCAAATGACGGCCAAATGGGACAGACCCTTAAGGTATCCTTACTCCCTGATAATTGCAACTCTAACCTCACCTTAGCACACTTAAATTCCTCTGTTAGGCTAGACAATGGTAAATGGAGAATAACTTTCCCATATAAAGCCACATTACTGAGACACTGTGGAACAAATTATTTCCTAATATATGAACTAACTAATTTCTCTAACATTTCCACCTTAGAAATTGGCACCTCATATACTGTCAATGGCCACATTAACCTAAGGAACAGCCAAAACTGCAAACACCGCAACTTCAAGTAGACTGGATGCCCTGACTTCTCTATCCTTTCTAACCCCTCAGTAACATATTTCCTACATTGCTGAACCTGTTTAGTGTTATCCAACTTCCTGTTATACCACCGACCCAAACTTTTAACTGTTTTTTCCCATTATAGATGGCATTTCTTCTTCATCTACATAAAACCTTTTCTCTACTACCTTTCCTCTTACCAGAGCAATACTCTGTGACTAACTAGGCTTAATTTTTCAATTTAGCCCATTTAAGATTATCATTTAACTTCTTTAACAACCTTCTTGTACAAGCTACTGTTGTGGTCACCAATGTCATATCATCTATATAGGTACTGATTGGAGGGAGGTGCAGTCCATCCTGCCGTCTCTCCATGCCAACGACCCACCGTGATGCTCTAATCACTAGCTCCATCGCCATTGTAAACGCTAATGGGGAAATAGTACACCCTGCTATAATGCCCATCTCTATTCGCTGCCATGCTGTCGTGAATCCTGTACTAAAACACATTTGGACATCTTGGGAATATGCTTTCACTAAAGTTACTATTGATCCTGGAACTCTAAAGAAATCAAAAGCACTCCAAATAAGACTATATGACACAGATCCAAACGCATTTGCCAGGTGCAAAAACACTACATGCAAATCTCTTCTCTTCAGCTTGGCTGTCTGAATCTGGTGTCATATTACACTAATGTGTCCAAAGCAACCTGTGAAACCTGGGATTCCCGCTTTCTGCACTGTGGTATCTATTAACCTGTTCATTTTTTAATAACTTGTCAGCCTCTGAGCCACTATGCTAAAGAATAAATATCTGGATTTTTTAACATTTAAATGAAGATTAAGTGCAGAAAATAGATTAATTTCACTGAGATTTCCTTTATCTTCATTTTAATGTAGTGTAGTTTAGTTTAGTTTAGAGATACATCATGGGAACAGATCCTTTGGCTCACTAAGACTGCGCCGACCAGCGATCATGCCATACACTAGTTCTATCCTACAGACAAGGGACAATTTACAGAAGCCAATTAACTTACAAACCTGTACATCTTTGGAGTGACGGAGTAAACCAGAACACTAGGAGAAAACCCACGTGGTCACAGGGAGAACGTACACATTCCATACAGACAACACCCGTGGTCAGGATCGAATCCGGGTCTGTGGTGCTGTAAGGCAGCAACTCCACCGCTGTGCCTCTATGCTGCCCTACAACATTTCCTTCAATGCTGAAGATATAGAACACGATTATGGTAAGGTACAATCCCCCATAAATTTAATTTCATTCCAAAGGAAAAAACAAAATGCTGGTGTAAAGAGTTAATTAGTTAAGAAGTAGCACTGGGAGAAAAGGTGTTTTTAAGGGTGGTTGTATGAGCATTCAAGCTCTCTATCTTCTCCCAGAAGGTAGAAAAGAAAATACATAATTGACAATGCTTCCAGCCTCTCTGGTGCAATGTACTGTGACGATGGACTGGATAGATGGAAGTGATGTGGCTGTGATGGACTGAGCTATATTCACCATTCTCTGCTTCAAGTTGTCTGGAGTAGTTGTCATACCAAATGTAATGTTAGCATTTATTTTGAGCGGATTAGAAGATAAACCTATGGATATAATGTTGAGGCTTTATAAGGCACGGGTCAGACCGCATTTGGAGTATTCTAAGTGGTTTTAGGCTCTCTCTATCTGATGAACTATATGCTAGCATTGGAGAGAGTCCAGAGGAGGTTTATGGTAATTATCCCAGCAATGATTGTGTTAACATATCAAGAGCGTTTTATGGCACTGGGCCTGTATTCGCTGGAGTTTAGAAGGATGAAACTCAGTCAATAGTGAAATGCCTGGAGAGAGTGGATGTGTTTCCATTAGTGGGAGAGTCTAGGACCAGAGGCCATAGACTCAGAATAAAAGGATGTACCTTTAGAAAGGAGACAAAGGGGAATTTCTTTAGTCAGCGGGTGATGAATCTGGAATACATTGCCACAGAAGGTTGCAGAGGCCAAGTCAATGGATATTTTAAGGCAGAGATTGACAGATTCTTGATTAATATGATGTCAGGGGTTATGGGGAGAAGGCAGAAGAATGGGGTTGAGAGGGAAAGATAGATCAGCCATGATTGAATGGAGGAGTAGACTTGATGGGGCGAATGGCTCCTTTAACATGAATTTATGAACCAGGCTGAGATACAGCCTATCGGAAAATTTACTATGTGTAGAAATTAAAGGAAATCATCGTGGACTAGCTGACATCTGAGATGGTAAAAATGCTGCTGCACTTTCTTGATCACTGCATCAGTGTGAAAGGATTAGGTTAAGTTGGGGATGATATGGATGCCGAGAAACTTGAAGCCATTGACCAATTCTATGGCAGTTTTGTTGATGAGGACATAGCTATGTTCCAGCGATTGTCCTAGCACCATGACAATAGGTTCACAAACTCGTCTGTGTCTCATTGTTGTTGTAGATCCGCCTGACAACAGTGGTATCATCAGCAAACGTAAAGGTTAAAGCTGGCAACGTACTTGGCCACACAGCTGCAGATGTTGAGGGAGCAGAGCAGAGAACTGAACACACAAGCCCGAGCGACACCGGTGTTGAGGGTCAGGGTGGAGGAAATAGTATGAACATTTCTAACCGAAGTCTGCAAGTCTAGAAGTCGAGAAACCAGTTGCAGGTGGAGCTCCCAGGGCCAAGGTCTACAAGTTTAGATGATCTTATTGAGGATTATGATAATGAATGCTGAGTTGTAGTCAATGAATAGCATCCTGACATGTGTATGAAGGAACTGCAGATGCTGGTTTAAACTAAAAATAGACACAAAAATGCTGGAGTAACTCAGCAGGACAGGCAGCATCTCTGGAGAGAAGGAATGGGTGAATCTTCGGGTCGAGAACCTTCTTCAGACTGACATCGGGGGGGGGGGGGGGGGAGATAGATAGATAGATAAGGATGTGTGAAAACAGGGCAAAGGGAATGGAGATCAAGAAAAAAATTAAATAGATAATTATTAGCTGGGAAGGACAACAAAGGAAACAGACAAAAAAGAGATAAAAAGCATCTTGTCATGGATGATCTTGTTGTTGATGTGATCTGGAGCTGAATATAGTGCAAGCAAAATTGCATCTTACGTGAACCGATTTTTCCTGTACATGAATTGTACACAGATACATAACTGTACATTGACTGTCAACAAGACGGGCGCTGATATGGCCCAATACCAATTTTTCAGGCACTTCATTAACTTTGATGTTAGACCTACTGGGCAGTAGTCATTGAGACAGGTCACTTCATTTTTCCTTGGAGACTGGAATGGTGGTTTCCTTGAAGCCGATGGACGCAGATGACTGTTGATGAGGGGGTGAAGATGTCGGTGAAAAGTGTGGTCAGTTGATTGGAGCACAATTTCAGAACTTGTCCAGGGATGTCATCTGAGCCGATACGTCATGGGAGTTTACTCTCATGAAAGCAGATCTAACTTCTGCCATTGGGATATATGGGACAGAGTCAGTGTTAATAGAATGATGAGCTCAGGTGGACAAGCTACACTTTAGAAGATTTCTGAAATGCAAAGTTGCCACAACTGTATTCAAGCTTTCTGCATATTTAATTTCCAGCAGATAAAAGTTCATGTTGCTTGATCCTAATAAGTTCTTCAATTTCTCAAAGCTCACTAATGTTAATCCTTATTATGATTGCTAATTCGTAATAATAACTATTTGCCATCCATGTAGAAAAAGAAACCACTCAGTAATAAATGTAGCAAATTAAAGTAACTACTATCAAGAGATCTGGAATGAATCTGTTATTTGTTATCAACCAAACCTCATAGATTGAAGGATATTTTACAATCTAAAGTAAATCAAATGTTTAACACTCAGATATAACAACAAAGGTCACATGAGACTTTTGAAATCAAGGGATCACGCATGTTTTGTGACATTCAGAGCCTCTCCACGAGACGTTTTGAGGTCTTGACCTTTTGGAAGCAGCGTAATTCTACTGTACATGATGGCAATCTAAAATAAGATGGATATTGGTAATAGATTGCTATTTTGAGCAAAGCATGGTACTCTGAGGTTTCTGGCTAATAATTCTTTCATTTACTGTTAGTTTAGTTTTGAGGTACATCATCGAAACAGGCTATTCGGCCCACCTAGGTCCACCTAGTCCACACTGATGACCAATCATCCATACACAAGTTCTATGTCATCCCACTTTTGCTTCCTACACATTAGGGGCAATTTACAGAGGCCAATTAACCTCCAAACCTACATGTCTTTGGAATGTGGGAGGAAACTGGAGCACTGGGAGAAAACCCACGTGGTCGCAGGGAGGATGTGTAAATTCCGCACAGACAGCAATTGTAATCAGGATTGAATGCAGGGTCTCTGGCACTGTAAAGGGCCTGTCCCACTTGGCTGTCATTCGCGTGCCATTTACGCGACCTGCTAGCGTGTGGGTAGCGTGTGGGTAGCATGTGGGTAGCACGTGATTAGTGCGGGACGGGCGCAAGGCGTGGTGTGGTGGAGTGTGGAGTGGGGTGGAGGAGTGTGGATTTCGTCCTGCGCTAAATCTTCGTGCGCCACCGGCCTGTCGCGTAACTGACGGCCAAAGTGGGACAGCCCCAAGACCCTGGCGCAGCGCAACGTCTCACCTCCAACAGCAGCAGAAGCAGGCAACTGATCGCCGAACTCGGCCTGGGGCTCACGGCCGTTGCAGATCCGGATCCGTCCCCACTCCTACTCCTAGAACGGGGCCAAGAAAATTGAAGATAGACACAAAATGCTGGAGTAATTCAGTGGGACCGCCAGCATCTCTGGAGAGAAGCAATGGGTGACATTTTGGGTCAAGACCCTTCTTCAGACTTGAGAAGAATCTCGACCCAAAACATCATCCATTCCTTCTCTCCAGAGATGCTGCCGGTCCCGCTGAGTGCAGGCGCATGATGAAGCGCGCAACTCTCGCGGGACCGTCGCGCATCAGTCACTACCGGCCTGTCGCGTAAGTGACAGCCCAAGTGGGACAGGCCCTTAATGTAGCAGCTCTACTGTTGCACCACAGTGCTGCCAATTTGCACCAGTATAAACATATTGACTGGTCAAACAATTCAGCAATCACATGGGACTTGTTTACAAAATGACTGCCAAATGTATCTGCATAATGGTGGTGATTGAACTACCAAATGAATCCATTAGTGGTAAACAATTCTGGGAGGTTAAGAGGTTTTATGTAAATGCAAAATCAAGCACTTTTGTTTTTTTTTCTTTTTCCATGTTATGTTTTACTTTCAGTGAAAATTAGACCCAGATTCAGATTGGATTACATAGATTGGAGGACAGAAGTTCATCCACAGGAGCAAGTGCAGGGGTTTGTGCACTCTGAACTCCATTTCTGAAATCTGGTTTCATCAATTTAAACCACATTTTAGAAGTGCAGTACAATGCACAAATGCAAGTAATTGTGAGTTCAGTGTGTGTGATCCAGAATGGGGTTCCATCTCTGAACTCTTTGTGGTACACAGTTTAAAATTCTAACAAACCAAGATAAGATTCCTGATCGATCTTGATGCTAAGCTGGATTCAATAAATCTCTATGTCCACACATTTGTTAATGTCAGAAGCATGGATATGCTTTATGTATTTAAACATCCCCTCAAGTACTTACAGACATCACCATAAATCCTGCACACTCTTGCATATATTTGATTACACTTGAGTACTCACTGATGGAGACATATGAGATTGCAGATGCTGAAATCTAGAGTAAAGCACAAATTGCTGAAGGAACTCAGTGGGGCAGACAGCATCTGCGGAGGAAAATGAACAGGTTTGTTCGCTCGTGTGTCAGACGATGTCGCTCGCTGTTGGCTTCTGTCATCGTGCAACACGTTGACAGAATTGTTGCCCGACGCGTCACAGAGTGCATCACGTTGTCGCTTCCAGGGATCGCCACGAGGAGGCTTCTGTCATGATCCCCAAGTGTGATGTTTTGTGTCGGGTCCATTTCCTCCACAGAGGCTGCATGACCCATTTAGTTCCTCCAGCACTGTGTTTTGCCTCAGTGATGCATTTTTAAAAAAAAGATACAAACAGAAATTCATTCACAGATTTACAAAAGAGCCCTGATCATGGTAGGCAACATAATGCTTGATAACAATTTCCCTGGTGTTGGAAATGTAATTCTCTTACTTTGAGACTTTCTAGAATCTCGATTCTTCAATTAAGGTTTTGGTTCATTGTAAAGAGATTTGAAAGAAAAAAAATGACTTAAGAATGACATCCTTAAGAAAAAAAGACATGCATTTATCTGTTGCCTTTTATGAATTCAAGATGTCCCAAAATGCTTTAAACAATTAAGTACGTTTTGAGCTGTAGTTGCTATATTATTTTTAAAAGCGCCATGAGATAATGAAAAAATATAATCCGAAATCTCTTCAGTGATGCTAACTGAGAGACAATAGTTAGGAGCATACTGGAAATAACACTTCAACTTTTCTATGACGTCCACTCAAGAGTGAGGCTGGGTCTCAGCTCAACATTTCACTTAAAAGTTAACATCCTGAATTGTACAGCGCTCCCTCAGATCCAGCCTAGGACGCTCTGAAGCACGAAGGCAGCCCGCTTTAAATCTCCAAATATAGCTTCTGGGGAATATGATAATCAAATCATGAACTGTTGCCTGCATTCTCTGAGAATTCACCAGTACTGCCAGTTTACACATTATCCCGGATGACGTATTGATAATGGGGGACAATCAGAAACAGCCTGCCAACCATCACTGGGAGGAAAAGTAATTAGATGGGTAATCGTTGCATTTAGTTTTGCAGAATACATTATGCACTTCTGCAGCGAGTAATGTAGGCAGTCAGTCTGGTCTGTGCAGAGACTGTGACACAGTGTAAAGTACGTCAGCAAATAGCACACCATGACACAGAGTGGATTTCCTGGTGTAACGTGTGCGTCACACAACGACTCCAACACACTGCTACTTGTAAAGGCGACTTAACTCAATCAGAACCTAATGGGCGTAATTGAAACTAATTACTATTCATTGATTTTGACTCCAAACTTTATTCTCCAAAGGCAGCAAAACGGAAAATTATTCTTCACAGACTTTTCAGCTTTGCGACAGAATTTTAAAATCCCAGAGCAATCTGTCAGCCACCATTCTGTGCATCACAGAGTCATAAAGATAGAGTTAAGGACAAACACCGGCCACTTCAGCTCACCGCATCAGTGGCGAACCTTCTGCCCATCGACACTGATGCCATTTACCTACACGAGGCTTGTATCCTGGTAAGTGTGTAGGAAGGAACTGCAGATGCTGGTTTAAAACGAAGATAGGCACAAAATGCTGGGGTAACTCAGCAGGTCGGGCAGCATCTCTGGTGAGAAGGAATGAGTGACTTTTCAGGTCGAGACCCTTTTTCAGAATGGGGGTCTTGACCCGAAACGTCACCCATTTCTTCTGTCAAGAGATGCTGCCTGTCCCACTGAGTTACTCCAGCATTTTGTGTCTATCTTCAGTTTAAACTAGCAACTATATTTCCTTCCGACAGCATTAACTCTGCTTCTCCTTCCACAGATGATGCTTGACCTGTTGAGTGTTTCCATTTATTTCTTACTTTTCCTGCTAAGCCTTGTCCATTTCAGTGCTTGTCTCAAAGCCTCTTAAACGTAATGATTGTTGCTGATTCTATCACCCCCTTCAACAGTGCTTTCCAAATATATCTACCACTCTCTGTGTGAAATAAAATCCCTGTAAATCACTTTTAAAACACCTTTCTCCCATCTTAAACCTAAGACCTATTGTTTTTGATACCCCCACCAGAACAAAACAAATTCTGATGATTATACCTCAATCAGTTTAATGCTCAGTCTAGTTTGCTCCAGGGAATATAAATGCAGCCTATCCAGTCTCTCCCCACAATTATTGTCCACCAGCACCAGCATTATCCTGATGGATCTCCTCTGCACCCTCTCCTGTAAAAGCAAATCCTTCCAATAGTTTTGTGATCAGAACTGCACACAATACTCCAAGTGCAGTTTATCCAATTTTTGGTAAAGTTGCAACATAACATCTCAATATTTATATTCAGTTCAGTTCAGTTCAGTTTAGTTCAGTTAAGTTTATTGTACCGAGCAGTGAAAAGCTTTTTGATGTGTTCTAACCAGTCAGCAGAAAGACAAAAAGATAGACACAAAAAGCTGGAATAACTCAGCAGGACAGGCAGCATCACTGGAGAGAAGGAAAGGGTGATGTTTCGGGTTCTCGACCCGAAACGTCACCCATTCCTTCTCTCCAGAGATGCTGCCTGTGCCACTGAATTATTCCAGCTTCTTGTGTCTTTCTTTGGTTTAAACCAGCATCTGCAATTCCTTCCTACAGCAGAAAGACAATACATGATTACAATCAATCCATTAACAGTGTACAGATACATGATAAGGGAATAACGTTTATTGCAAGGTAAAGCCAGCAAAGTCCGGTCAAGGATAGCCTGAGGGACATCAAAGAGGTAAATGGTAGTTTAGCACTGCTCTCTGGTGGTTATTCAAAATGCAGTCTACGAAGTCAACCTGCCATATGTCTCTTTCACCACCTTGTCTATTTGTGTTGCCACTTTCAGAGAACTATGGACTTGAACCTCAAGGTCTTGTTGTTCATCAACATCCCACATATTTCTATTTCCAAGAATATTGACCTTTGACTTTTACCGAGAGATAAAGAATTGATCTGACAGCGATATTTCTAATAATGAAAATTGATAGAAAGTGAATAATTGCCTCTCCTGTAAAGGATTTCAGAGCAATCTGACTTTATTATAAAATGTGAACTAAGTTAGTTGAAACAGAAAAGTGAGAAAGGATTCATCAACAATACCATAATGTGAAGCACCCTGTACCAGAAGCTCTTATATTCAAGATCAATGAAATATTTAAAGGTGAATTGCTTATTTGGGAATGAAAGGTATTTTGGGATTTGATAACACACCAGAGGAATGGTATTACAAGATTTATCAAACAAAACGATGGAATAGATGCAATTGTATGAATACCATGTTTCTGATACTTAAATGCAAAGAAACACATTTTTTCAAGTTTATATTTCTGAAGGTCATATTATTGATTAATAGTTTAGCCATGCTTTTGATGGTAACTCTGCCAGTTGTATGATGTAGATGATCAGCCAGAACTTTATTCACCATTCTAGTTTTAAGCTGAAATCATCAGCCCCATTTTATTGCATTAGCCACATTAACGTCCCATGCTTCATAAACTTCACAACTGAAGAAGGGTCCCAATGTAAAAAGTTGCCCATCCATGGTGAATTGAAGAAGAGTCCGGACCTAAAACGTCGCCCATCCTTGTCCTCCAGAGATGCTGCATGACACTCACTGTATGACTCTAGCACTTTGTGTTCTTCACATACTGAAATATAACCTTCCCACCCAAACCACCCCCCTCCAGGCACTTTCCCTTGCAAGACTTGGCGCTTTACCTCCCCCCTTGACTCCATTCAAGGACCCAAGCAGTCTTTCCTCGCAACCTCATCTATTGCATCCACTGCTCTAGTTGTCAGCTGCTCTACATCAGTGAGACCAAGCGTAGGCTTGGCGATCGCTACCCCAAACACCACCGCTCAGTTCCCAATAACCAACTTGATCTCCCGGTGGCTCAGCACTTCAACTCCCCCTCCCATTCTGAATCCAAACTTTCTGTCCCGGGCCTCCTCCATGACCAGAGTGAGGACCACTGTAAATAGGAAGAGCAGCATCTCATATTTCGCTTGGGCAGTTTGCACCCCAGTGGTATGAACATTGACTTCTCTAATTCCAGATAGGCACTACTTTCTCCTCCCCTTCTCAACACTCCCTCAGCCCACTGGCTCCTCCTCTTCCTTTCTTCTTCCTGCCCCCCCCCCCCCCCACCCTCACATCAGTCTGAAGAAGAGTTTTGAACTGAAACGTTGCCTATTTCCTTCGCTCCATAGACGCTGCCTCACCCGCTGAGTTTTTCCAGCATTTTTGTCTACCACCAATATTTGTGTCATATTTACTCCCTTTGACAAAGTATAAGGCAAGTTTCATATCTACATAGCTCTAAAATAGCTTTTGGAACTCTTTGCAGTTGTAATTACGACAATGTATATTTAAGACAGTGACATTTGTGGAACATTCCCTTATTTTTTAGATTTCCATGAATGTATTATGAAATAGAGAGCAGCCTTGACCTCCCAACTACTGCATTGGAGACCCTCAAACTATTTTTAATCAAACTTTACTGAGCTGTATCTGGCATTTCCCTTTATCCTGTATCTGTACACTCTGGACTGCAATCATGCATAGTCTTTCCACTGACTCAACAGCAAACAACACAAAGGCTTTTCACTGTACCTTGCACCATGTGACAATAAACTCAACTAAACTAAACTAATCTCCTTCTGAGGGAAAACATGTGGTGGTACTGATGGTACTGATGTCAACTCATAAAGTTTATTTTAACACAATCTCTTGTAAATAAACAGAGGCACAAGGAATCAAATATGCTGGAATCCTGCACAAAATACAAAGTGCTGGAATAAGACAACATCAGACAGCATCTCATGACACTTTGTATATGTAGTGTATTTGGGTGCTTGGAACTGACTTAAAAGATCACTCAGATACAGGAGTAAACTAACAAGCTTCTTTATTCTAGGACGCCACCTTGAGTTTCCCCCAGCGCATGCGCCCCCTCATACAAGACATTACATATGCTAATTATATCACATACACCACACTGCTCCCCCTTTAACTTGGAGGCAGGTAACACCATTTATATAATATACACCACACTGCTCCCCCTTTAACTTGGAGGCGGATAACACCATTTTGTTTACATTTAATATAATTGATTAACTTGCAAAATTATATTATTACAGTCATC
This sequence comes from Raja brachyura, assembly GCA_963514005.1. The sequence continues at coordinate 55,014,963 of OY740791.1, read as the reverse complement.
TTACATTACATCCACATAACTGTAATAATTGTATCTAAACTTAGCACTTATAATTTTTCATTCCACTCATATTCCTTAAATCACATACATTACCCCTTGCTTTATGTGTTATCCTTTTCCGTTCCCTTCTGTGTAAATTGCGCACTCTTTCTAGTTCTACCTGTATCTCTGCCTCTTCCCCTTTTAAATATCCTAATCTAATTTGCAGATTTCTTCCTGTTCCTGATATTCTGCTAAAGTTAACATTTACTCTGTTTCTGTTCCTTATTTGTAGGTGGGATCTGACACATGACTGCAGGTTTTCGTTTTCTAGCAGCTTCCTCTGTCGCTCAATTTCCTGGCGCTGCGTGTTTATCTGCTCTTGCTGTACAATAACATTCTGCAATGCATAACCATTTGTCCATTGCTCCAAGGAGGCTCCATGCTGGACCATAGTGAAGTGTCCTAATCGCAATCGGTCCTGCATATTTTTGTCTCGACCGACAAGCCTCTCTTCTTTAGAGAGGAACAGGAGCCGTTGGAGCAAGAGGAGGAGTCTCCGGGCAGTGAGTTATAAAATCGAGCATGGGGCTTTACTCCACAGAGGCACAGGAGCCATTGGAGCAAGAGGAGGAGTCTCCGGGCAGTGAGTTATAAACTCGAGCGCGGGGCTTCTCCACAGAGGCACAGGAGCCATTGGAGCAAGAGGAGGAGTCTCTGGGTGGTGAGTGATAAAATCAAGTGTGGGGCTTTACTCCGCAGAGGCCCAGGAGCCTTTGGAGCAAGAGGAGGAGGACCCAAACCTGTAACGTTCCACACAAGTGTTCGGGTGGAAGCCGCTGATTGGTGGAAGCAGACTGGAGGAAGCAGCTGATTGGGTGCAACCCCTGGTTTGCATTAAAGGTACAGTGAGTTAAATGTACAGTGAGCAAAGGGTTCAGGGAGCAAAGGGTTCAGGGAGCAAAGGGTTCAGTGAGCAAAGGGCTCCGTGAGCTAAGGGTTCCGTGAGCTAAGGGTTCAGTGAGCCAAGGGTTCAGTGAGCCAAGGGTTCAGTGAACAAAGGGTTCAGTGAGCCAAGGGTTCAGTGAGCCAAGGGTTCAGTGAGCCAAGGGTTCAGTGAGCTAAGGGTTCAGTGAGCTAAGGGTTCAGTGAGCCAAGGGTTCAGTGAGCCAAGGGTTCAGTGAGCCAAGGGTTCAGTGAGCCAAGGGTTCAGTGAGCCAAGGGTTCAGTGAGCCAAGGGTTCAGTGAGCTAAGGGTTCAGTGAGCTAAGGGTTCAGTGAGCCAAGGGTTCAGTGAGCAAAGGATTCAGTGAGCAAAGGGTTCAGTGAACTAAGGGTTCAGTGCTTTTTAGTAAAGGTTAGTTTAAAGGATTAAGATTTTCATAGTGTGAGAGAGTTGATTTAATTTGGGGGCAAGCCATGTCATTTGAGATCGGCCCCATGGTTTGCTCATCCTGCAACATGTGGGAGATCAGGGATACACAAAAAGCTGGAGAAACTCAGCGGGTGCAGCAGCATCTAAGGAATGAAGGAGATAGGCGACGTTTCGGGTCGAGAACCTTCTTCAGACTGGTCAGGGATCAGGGAAATGAGAGATATAAACAGTGATGTGGAGAGATAAGGAACAATGAGTGAAAGATATGCAAAAAAGTATTGGTGATAAAGGAAGCAGGCCATTGTAAGCTGTTTGTGGTGTGAAAATGAGAAGCTAGTGCGACTGGGGGGGGGGGGGGGGAGATGGAGAAGGAATGTCAGGGCCAGAGGGCTGAGGGAGAGGTGGGGGGGAGGTAGTCTGGGTTAACAGAATTGAGAAAATTCAATGTTTAAGCCCAGAGGATGCAGACTCCCCAAGCGGAATATGAGGTGCTGTTCCTCCAACTTGCGGTGTTGATCACTCTGGCCGTGGAGGAGGCCCAGGACCGAGAGGTCGGATACGCAGTGGGAGGGGGAGTTGAAGTGCTGAGCCACCAGGAGGTCGGGTTGGTTATTGCGGACCGAGCGGAGGTGTTCGGCGAAACGATCGCCCAGCCTCCGCTTGGTCTCACCGATGTAGATCAGCTGGCATCTGGAGCAACGGATGCAGTAGATGAGGTTGGAGGAGGTGCAGGTGAACCTCTGTCGGACTTGGAATGACTGCTTGGGTCCCTGAAAGGAGTGGATGGGGGAGGTGAAGGGACAAGTGTAGCATCTCTTGCGGTTGCAAGGGAAAGTGCCCGGGGAAGGAGTGGAGCGGGAGGGAAGGGAAGAATTGACGAGGGAGTTGCGGAGGGAGCGGTCTTTGCGGAAGGCAGACAGGGGTGGAGATGGGAAGATGTGGCGAGTGGAGGGGTCACGTTGGAGGTGACGAAACTGGCGGAGGACTATCTGTTGTATGCGCTGGCTGGTGGGGTGAAAGGTGAGGACCAGGGGGACTCGGCCCTTGTTGTGAGTGGGGGAATGGGGAGAGAGGGCAGTGTTGCGGGGTATGGAGGAGACCCTGGTGCGAGCCTCATCTATAGTGGGGGAGGGGAAACCCCGTTCTCTGAAGAATGAGGACATTTGCGATGACCTGGTGTGGAACACGTCATCCTGGGAGCAGATGCGGCGTAGACGGAGGAATTGGGAATAGGGAATGGAGTCCTTACAGGAAGCAGGGTGGGAGGAAGAGTAGTCCAGGTAGCTGTGGGAGTCAGTTGGTTTGTAGTGGATGTCAGTCAGGAGTGACATGCAATAGAGATGGTGAGGTCACCTGCAATAGCGATGGTGAGGTCAAGGAATGGTAGGGAAATGTCGGAAATGGTCCAAGTATATTTGAGTGCCGGATGGAAGTTGGTGGTGAAATGGATGAAGTCAGTCAGTTCTGCGTGGGTGCAGGAGGTGACACCAAAGCAGTCATCAATGTAACGGAGGTAAAGGTCGGGGGTGGGGCCCTGGTACGCCGAGAACAAAGATTGTTCGACGTGCCCGACAAAGAGGCAGGCGTAGCTAGGGCCCATGCGTGTGCCCATAGCTACGCCTTGTGTTTGGAGGAAATGGGAGGAGTCAAAAGAGAAGTTGTTGAGGGTAAGGACCAACTCCGCTAGGCGGAGGAGGGTGTCAGTGGATGGGTATGGGTTGCTCCTCTGGTCGAGGAAGTACCGGAGGGCTTTGAGACCATCCTGGTGGGGGATGCAGGTGTATAGTGACTGGACGTCCATGGTGAAGATGAGAGGATGGGGGCCTGGACAACGGAATGTGCGGAGCCGACGGAGAGTGTCTGAGGTGTCTTGAACATAGGTGGGGAGGGATTTAACAAAGGGGGATAGGATGGAGTCAAGGTATGTGGAAATGTGTTCGGTGGGGCACGAACAGGCAGAGACAATGGGTCTGCCGGGGCAGTCGGGTTTGTGGATTTTGGGGAGAAGGTAAAATCGGGCTGTGCGGGGCTGGGGAACGATGAGGTTGGAGGCTCGGGGGGGTAGGGAGCTGGAGTTGATGAAGCCGGTTATGGTGCTCGAGATGGTGGCCTGGTGCTCGTCAGTGGGGTCATGGTCCAGGGGTAAGTAGGAGGAGGTGTCCGAGAGTTGCCGCGTGGCCTCTGCTTTGTAGAGATCGACGCGCCAGACTACCACAGCACCTCCCTTGTCGGCGGGTTTGATAACCCAGTCTGGGTTGTTGCGGAGTGAGTCGATGGCAATACGTTCGGAGGGGGAGAGATTGGAGTGAGACAGGGGAGTGGAGAAGTCGAGGCGGTTGATGTCCCGACGGCAGTTCTGAATAAAGAGTTCTAAAGCTGGAGGGCCACGAGGGGGGGTATCCCTGGTGACTACGTTTGCAGGAAGTGTGTCCAGCTGCAGCTCCTGACAGACCGCATTGAACGATTAGAGCTGTGGTTGGATTCATACTGGAGCATCCACAATACTAAGAAACTCATGAATAGCACGTACAGTGAGTTGGTCACACCGCAGGTAAAAGTTAAGTGGACAGAAAGAGAACGGGTGGCCATTAGTCAGCATAGCAGTAGGCAGGTAGTGCAGGAGTCCCCTGCGGTCATCTCCCCCCTAAACAGATATACCATTTTGGATACTGTTGAGGGAGATGGCTCATCAGGGGAATGCAGCAGCAGCCAAGTTCATGGCACCATGGGTGGCTCTGGGGCACAGGAGGGGAGAAAAAAGAGTGGAAGGGCTATAGTAATAGGGGATTCAATAGTAAGGGGAATAGATAGGCGTTTCTGCGGCCGCAAACGAGACTCCAGGATGGTATGTTGCCTCCCTGGTGCAAGGGTCAGGGATGTCACTGAACGGCCGCAGAACATTCTGGTGGGGGAGGGTGAACAGCCAGTTGTCATGGTGCACATTGGCACCAACGACATAGGTAAAAAATGGGATGAGGTCCTACAAGGCGAATTTAGGGAGTTAGGAGATAAACATAAAAGTAGGACTTCAAAGGTAATAAACTCTGGACTACTACCAGTGCCTCGTGCTAGTCAGAGTAGAAATAGGAGGATATTGCAGATGAATACGTGGCTTGAAAAATGGTGCAAATGGGAGGGATTCGAATTTCTCGGGCATTGGAACCAGTTCTGGGGGAGGGGGGACCAGTACAAACAGGACGGTCTGCATCTGGGCTGGAAGGGAACCAATGTCCTTGGGGGAGTGTTTGCTAGTGCTGTCAGGGAGGATTTAAACTAATGTGGCAGGGGGATTGGAGCATGAGCAGAGAGACAGAGGGATGTAAAACGAAAGGTCTGAATGAAAATAAAGGAATCTAATCTAAAAGGGTTGATGGTGGATACGAAATGGAAGACATTTAAAGACTTTATGGATGAAATACAACAATTGTTCATCCCGGTTTGGCAAAATAATAAATCAGGGAAGGTAGTGCATCCATGGATAACAAGGGGAAATCAGGGATAGTATCAAAACTAAAATTTGAAGCATACAAATTAGCCAAAAAAAGCAGCCTACCAGAGGACTGGGGGAAATTCAGAGTCCAGCAGAGGAGGACAAAGGGCTTAATTAGGAAAGGGAAAATAGATTATGAAAGAAAACTGGCAGGGAACATAAAAACTGACTGCAAAAGTTTTTATAGATATGTGAAGAGAAAAAGGTTAGTTAAAACAAATGTAGGTCCCTTGCAGTCAGAAACTGGTGAATTGATCATGGGGATCAAGGACATAGCAGACCAATTGAATAACTACTTTTTAATAGCAGGGGTCAAAGGAGGACTTGAGTGAAATCCAGGTTAGTCGGGAAGTGGTGTTGGGTAAATTGAATGGATTAAAAGCCGATAAATCCCCAGGGTCAGATTGGCTGCATCCCAGAGTACTTAAGGAAGTAGCTCCGGAAATAGTGGATGCATTAGTGATAATCTTTCAAAACTCTTTAGAATCTGGAGTAGTTCCTGAGGATTGGCGGGTAGCAAACGTAACCCCTCTTTTTAAGAAGGGGGGGAGGGAGAAAACGTGGAATTACAGACCAGTTAGTCTAACATCGGTAGTGGGGAAACTGCTAGAGTCAGTTATTAAAGATGGGATAGCAGCACATTTGGAAAGTGGTGAAATCATTGGACAAAGTCAGCATGGATTATAAAAGGTAAATCATGTCTGACGAATCTTGTGGAATTTTTCGAGGATGTAACTAGTAGCGTGGATAGGGGAGAACCAGTGGATGTGGTGTATCTGGACTTCCAGAAGGCTTTCGATAAGGTCCCACATAAGAGATTAGTATATAACCTTAAAGCATATGGCATTGGGGGTTCAGTATTGATTTGAATAGAGAACTGGCTGGCAAACAGGAAGCAAAGATTAGGAGTAAACGGGTCATTTTCACAATGGCAGGCAGTGACTAGTGGGGTACCACAAGGCTCAGTGCTGGGACCCCAGCTATTTACAATATACATTAATGATCTGGATGAGGGAATTGAAGGCAATATCTCCAAGTTTGCGGATGACACTAAGCTGGGGGGCAGTGATAGCTGTGAGGAGGATGCTAGGAGACTGCAAGGTGACTTGGATAGGCTGGGTGAGTGGGCAAATGTTTGGCAGATGCAGTATAATGTGGATAAATGTGAGGTTATCCACTTTGCTGGCAAAAATAGGAAAACAGACTATTATCTAAATGGAGGCCGATTAGGAAAAGGGGAGATGCAGCGCGACCTGGGTGTCATGGTACACCAGTCATTGAAAGTAGGCATGCAGGTGCAGCAGGCAGTGAAGAAAGCGAATGGTATGTTAGCTTTCATAGCAAAAGGATTTGAGTATAGGAGCAGGGAGGTTCTACTTCAGTTGTATAGGGTTTTGGTGAGACCACACCTGGAGTATTGCGTACAGTTCTGGTCTCCAAATCTGAGGAGGGACATTATTGCCATAGAGGGAGTACAGAGAGGGTTCACCAGACTGATTCCTGGGATGTCAGGACTGTCTAATGAAAAAAGACTGCATAGACTCGGTTTATACTCTCTAGAATTTAGGAGATTGAGAGGCGATCGTATAGAAACTTACAAAATTCTTAAGGGGTTGGACAGGCTAGATGCAGGAAGATTGTTCCTGATGTTGGGGAGGTCCAGGACAAGGGGTCACAGCTTAAGGATAAGGGGGAAATCCTTTAGGACCGAGATGAGAAGGACTTTTTTCACACAGAGAGTGGTGGTTCTCTGGAACTCTCTGCCACAGAGGGTAGTTGAGGCCAGTTCATTGGCTATATTTAAGAGGGAGTTAGATGTGGCCCTTGTGGCTAAGGGGATCAGAGGGTATGGAGAGAAGGCAGGTACGGGATACTGAGTTGGATGATCAGCCATGATCATATTGAATGGCGTTGCAGGCTCGACGGGCTGAATGGCCTACTCCTGCACCTAATTTCTATGTTTCTATGTTTCTAAATGCTGTTTGTATTACCGTTGCTGCCCTCTGTTTGTTCTGAATCTCTCTCCCTACCTTCATACCCCTGAATGCAGCTTGAATAGTTAGGGTTGCCCTCTGGATGCCAATGTCACTTTGCCCTTGACCTTTGTCCCTTTGCCTTAGACCTTTGGCCTTTTCACTTGACCTTCGTCACTTTGCCCTTGACTTTGCCGTTGACTTTTGTCCTTTGAGGGACTCCCTGCCCTCTTTAGTTCAGGCTCCTTGCCTCTGGATGCCCTTGGAGGCTTTGGCGAGAAATGAGCCATTAATGCCTCCTTACACTCCTCGTACATTTTGGCTGTGGGCTTTGCTGGCGGCAGTAACATACGTAAGGTTTGATAACCCTATCTTCCTAAGCCTAATATGAATCATGCTCTCGTCTTTTCCTCTGCAGCGATATCATTGGAAATGAAACAAGCCTCCAAGACTTCGGTCCATTTCTCAAAATTACACCCAGAATCTAACTGGGGCACATTTCCTACAATTTGAAAAGCCATGCTACCTGTTGTTATTCAGGTGCACTATATTCTGTTCTCTCACTGTGTTTTCTGCACTGGACTTAATCCTTTTACACACTAAGAAGTGATCCAGCCCACTGACTATTACTAACTCGTATAATAATAGATTTATACTATTAACCAACATTTCATGTTAATGTGCCCTGCTTCTCTCGCATGGACCCACTCTTCGCTCGGGGCCGGATTTCCTCTCACGCCCGGGCTTTCCCCACTCTCGGCCATCTCTAGCGACCGTGCGCTGTGTCCCGCTTCTCTCGCGGGGCCTAGTCCGCTTCCCTCTCGCGGTCGGCTTTCCCACTCAGCTGGTCCGCTTCTCTTGTGTGGCCGGACCTTCTTTTCTGCTCACGGTCGGGCTTTCTCTTGTCCCGGCTGGGCTTTCTCTGCTCGCGATCGTCTCCTGCATCCGGACTTTCTCTCACGACCGGTCCGCTTCTCTCGCGGCTGTTTTTTTTTAACTCTGCTGGTCCGCTTTTCACGCGGTCGGCTTTCTCCCTCGACCGGGCTGACTCTTCTCCTGGCCGGGTTGACTCCGTTTTTGTCAGTGGCTTCTCCGGACCTGTCCGTGGCCTACCCGGTACTAGGCCCTCACTTGACATCTGTGGTGGCTCCTGGGCCTGGCTGTGGGCTACACAGCCCTGGAAAACATCCGAAGTCGGTGGTGGTCACCAGACCTGTCCGTGGCCTACACGGTACATGGCCCTGGAACTCATCCGAAGTCGGTGGCGGCGCTGGGCCTCTACTGCCCCTTTGCCTTGGCTGCATGGCCCTGGAAAGCGTTCCAGGTAAGTTGACACCGTCGCTGTCCTGCTGGTTAGGCTTCCAGCTTTCGGCTGCGTTCTTCGGTGACACTTACTTACCTACTGCCCCACTTGTTTTCCTTGCTTCCTGTTCCGACCTTTCTTTTGTTTGGCACCAATTCAAATCCATTTGGCGCCAAATCTTTTTGCTTAGTGCCGTTCCACTTTGTTTCGAAACACAACCTCTTCTTTTTAACTTTTTTTTCTCTTGACAGCCCTTCTTCTTTGTTCTTTTCTGTTCTTTTATCCTCGTTGCCTCGCTATCCTTGTTGTGTGTTTTGGTGTAACAATTCACCTAAAACTTAGCTGTGCAAAGATTATTCAGCTTGAAGAATTCGACAAAAAAAAACTCAGTCTAAAATTTGTAACAATCCAAAGGACGACATCTTGTCACATAGACACAACATAGAGATAGCCTGACAAGCTCGCCGACTTGTTCAGCTGATGTTTTAAACTACAGTCCCATGCTTAGAGGGATCTGAAGGCCTCTCATGTCCAGCTCGCAAACAACTGCGACACAACTCCGTATCTACTGTTTAAACTGTTAAACAATCCTGCGTGTTGGAAAACAGTCCTGCGGGTGAGTTCACAGACTCCATCCCATCCTTGTCGCCAATTGTAGTGTATTTGGGTGCTTGGAACTGATTTAAAAGATCACTCAGATACAGGAGTAAACTAACAAACTTCTTTATTCCAGGACGCCACCTTGAGTCTCCCCCAGCGCATGCGTCACCTCGCACAAGACATAACATATGCTAATTATATCACATACATCACAGTATAACACATCTACATGGACATGGAGAATCTTCTCAAATGCCTGTTGTGCTTACTTGATGACTACATATGTGTGAAGGGATGAGGCTAGGTTGCTGGTGATATGGATGCCTATGAACTTGAAGCTATCAAACGTCTCTTGCAGCTGATGAGGGCAGGGTTGTGCTCACACCCTGCTTCCTTAGATCAACAATCAACTCTTTTGTCTTGTTGATGTTAGGGCTTAGTTGTTGTTCTGTCACCAGACACAAGGACATCATGACGAATGCTCACATTCTATCAGAGACACAAAATGCTGGAGTAACTCAATGGGACAGGCAGCATCTCTGGACAGAAGGTGGCGTTTCGGGTCGACACCCTTATTCAGACCCCCTATACTTCATCTCATCGTTGGTGATCCAGCTGTGAACAGTAGTATCATAGGCAAACTTAAAGATCGAGTTGGTGCTATACTTGGCCACACAGTCATGGGTGTACAGGGAGCAGAGCAGGAGACTGAGCACATAACCTTGAGGAGAATTAGTGTTGACGGTCAGAGTGGAGGAAATGTTGTGATCAGTTCTAACCATCTTTGGTCTGGTGGGCAGGAGGTCAAGAAATCAGTTGCAGATGGAGGCCGCAAGGCCAAGATCCAGGAGTTCAGAGCTTGGACATCCTTCATTCTCATATTTTACGAGCACAAAACCAGAAAAAAATGGCAAAGCTTACCTCCAAAGATGTACAGTCACATCTCAGTGATTATTCTAACAGGAGGCTGATCTAAAATTAGCATTGAGCATTGATTGACACCAAGCTGCTTCGTATTTATTTTCTTCTCACTCGCAGTCATGTCAGATTTTAAATCATGTGTTTTTAAGAGCATTTAATGAGAGACACTGACAAATGGATGTTTTAAAAAATATTTTGCAGGATCAAAGCGTTTTGTCAACTAAACTGTGCAGATGTAATTTAGAGGACTTTAAATGTCCTGAATAGTTAAAACACGCATCTGACAGACAACCTAATTGCCCCACATCATTAATGCAGGTTTTCATGCTCAGGGGGAGCTTCCTCTCTCATATAATTAGCCCCATTAAACACATTTTCCAATATTTTTATCCCACGTGTGACTGAACGACACAGATTACAATTTGGCTTGTCACCACTAATTTGTGTTCTGAAAGTTGATAGACAGAGGGGCAGCGCCTGCATCATGTACCAAATGCAGTAGAGCATGTTGGAACAGGTGCAGAGTGACCCTCAGCCTTATCTGGAAAGACTGTTTTGGTCCCTGGGTAGTGGTGAGGGGACAACATCTCACATTCCATTTGGGTCGTTAGTGGTTTAAACATTGAAGTTTCCAAGTGGGAGGAAACTGAAGATTTCGGAGAAAACCTACGCGGTCATGGGGAGAACGTACAAACTCCATACTGACAGCACCCATAGTCAGGATTGAACCCGGGTCTCCGACTCTGCAAGCGTTGTAAGACTGCGATTTTACCCATGCGCCACTGTGCCACCCTTTTGCATGCATTGCCCTGATCTAGCATTTGTGCCCTTATTATTTAATCTTCTTCCAAACTCAGTGAGGCAATTGCATTGTGTAGGAAGGAACTGCAGATGCTAGTTTAAACCAGAAATAGACACAAAATGCTGGAGTAACTCAGCAGGACTGGCAGCATCTCTGGGTGACATTTCGGGTCAATACATGAAACGTCACCCATTCTTTCTCTCCAGAGATGTTGCCTGTTCTGCTGAGTTACTCAAGCATTTTGAGGCAATTGCGTTGATGGCTTCAAATGGATTGTAACCAATGCTAACTTTTTGTGACAATTTAATAAGTAATTAACTTATTTGCAAGTATTACCAGTGTCATTCCATATGTAGCATTCCGTGAATTCAAGTGCTTTTCAGAGTATCATGACTTCACATGCTGCTGGCTCTGATCAATTCCATTGATCTGTGTGCAACATGATTAACATCTTTCTTTGTATCTTGTTTTCTTTTCCTGCCAGTACCACGTTTTCTCTTGAGTTATCTCCTACTATCCATCTTAACCCTCTCAGCTTTGTTTTAAAGACATTCAATCAGCCAGAGTGTAAAGAGAACAAAGAAGTACATAGTCCAGAAGGTCTGAGAGAGACACATCAAAAGAGTGAGATGTTAAGTGGGTTTAGCACAGTATGGAGATAACAGAAAATGATAGATGAGTTCACAATGCCAGGATTAGAGGAGAAGATCATTTAAGAAAAATGAAGGAAGGGTGAGGTGGGAACTGTGGAATATGTGCTGGGAATGACAATTCAAAGTAAGAGGGAAATAAAGGACTGAGAATCATGTGTAATGATTGACCAGGACTACTTGGGAGCATGACAATTTTGTGGCAAGGCTTTGCAGTCGTAGGAGGTTGATCTATTTAATGGCTCGCTCTATCTATATTTGCGTTTTCTACAAGTTGTATATTTGAACCCCAGCCTTTCGTTATGTGTGCAGAACCTATTCCTTGCTTTAGCATTTTGAAGTGCAGACATTGTAGTCTGCATCAATTTATTTCTGTATTTGAAACCCTTTCTCTGCAAAATCAAGTGCAAAGGTTTGTAATGCTTTCTGAGTACGTCTATTAGTTTGACTATTAAGGTCAAATCTAGGTCACTTTCACATACAGTATCATTCACATTAGAGAAATAAGGAAAAATACAAGAATTAAACAATGAGGTGCCTCTGTCTTCATGGAAATAAAACCTGCCTGAAATACCAGAGAATCAAAAGTCAAGAACGAATGAGACACTGTAAGAAATAAGTATCCATTATGACGGATCTTCGTGAGATTAAAAGCCATCAATGTACTAAAGATTGATGATCTGCACCTAATATTTTGAAAAGGGTGTCTACTATGATGGTGAATGCTTGGGTAATCTAAGGTTTGATGCATTCTGGTATCATTGCTATGGATTACAGGGATAGCAAACATAATCCCACAAATTAAGAAAGAGATTGGGTGCTATTGAACTGTTTCCCTAAAGTCACTGCTCGGGAAATTGCTGGAATCTCCAATAGATGAAATAACTAAATGTCATAAAGAATAATAGACCTAACAGTCAATGTGGATTAATGAAAGGAAATTAATCTATTGGAGAGCTTGTGACGATGTAATTAGAACAGATCAGGGGATATATCTGGAATTTGTATAGATTTTAATGTCCTTTTCAAGATTGAACAAAAGGGTCAGAGCATGCTGAGCTAAGGGTGATTACTGCCATGGATTGATAAATTGTTATTGGACACAAATTCATTCTCTGGTTGACTGATTGTGTTAAATGGGATGCTATTGAGACTGATGCTCGATTCTTAGCTATTGATGATTTTGCTGAGGGAAATCAAATGTTGTGTTTTCACGTCAAGAATATTGTGAGTACAGATGAGATGTGTGTCCAGTCAGAAGGCAGAGTAGCAGCAGGAAGCTTTGAAAGTGTTGTTTGATTAGCTCATTGAGAGGCACAATAGCCAATGTAAAGAAGTGAAGAAAGACCAGAAATGATGGGCACCAATGTCTTGAGTGGGAGATTTGATTGTGCTACTTGGGAAGGTTTAAAGTAGATTGTCAGGGGGGAGGATCTGAGTGCAGAAAGGAAGCAGATACATTGGGGCCAAATACTGGAGTCAAAGAGAACAAAATTGGCACATTAAACAGGTAGGTGTAAGGCAAAGAGAGATTAAAATCAATAGTCTAATCTGCATTCATTTCAATGCTGAAGGCTTCACAGGTAAATTGGACAATCTCAGGGTGTGTATTGGCCCAGACTGGGAGATGATGGCCATAACTGTAACATGGCTGAAAGACAGGCAGGATTGGCAACTCGATATTCTAGTGTATGAATGCTACATGCATGATAGAGATGCAGGTAAGAGAGGATGGTGGGTTGCCTCTTTGATCAGAGAGAACATAACTACAGTGCCTTGAGGGGATATTCTTGGGGAATCGCCCAGTGAGGCTAAATGGGTAGAACTTAAAAACAGGAAGGGAATAATCATTTTGATGGCACCGTATTATAGACTGCCACTAGTCAGCGGGAATATAGAAGCAGATGCGTAGGGAAATTGCAGATAGCTGTAAAAATAATAGTAGCAATGTTACAAAATTTTGAGATTTTATAAATCAAGTCTGCAATTTATCCCATCAGATAAAGCATAATTTGACACCTAATTCACTTTCATATCTTCAGTGTTAAGAAAGTTATGACCATTTTCATACTCGGAAATTAGCATCTTGTTCCCCATTGCCTTCAATTGACTTAACTCAAAAGCTGTGATCTAAAATCGTTAAAAGCCCATAACTTTGTTAAAAATTAAGAGAACTCAATGCAATTTCCAGTTATTATAGATTGAAGCATTCTGAAACAAATATGAAACAATCTTACTTGGATGACCTGAAATTAAAGCATATAACTAGTTAGTTATCTAATTGTAGCTAATTACATAATTCAATGAGTAGATCTAAACATCTATCCATTTCTTAAGAAAAGATAAACTTTTTTTAAATTGCCTAAGTGTCCAAATAACATTCACACAATAATCCACAATATAACATATTTTTAAATCTCATTTTCATGAATTTCTGGGCCAAATGGAAGGAATTTAGTGTTTAATGCCTGTAAATGAATGGCCATTTAAATCAACTAGCAAGTGGGTTTTAGTGGAATGCGGTGGATTGGAACGTTGCGGTTTGCTGTGAAGTCGGTATAAAAAATACAGCCGGTTCATACATTTTTTTTGGACCCCATTTCGCAACATGAAAATATTATTAAAGCCTCCATAAAAACCAACTTTTAATATAAAAATAAACTATTTACCTTTTTTTCTCCCCTACGCAAAATCCTTCTGGTTGTTGGCGCTCACGGCTTTTGAAGGTGATTTTTAAATTACGCTAGATAATAAATAATCTAGCGTAATTTAAAAATACCTTCATTCATGAAATGTCGGAGCGATTTTTCTTCCGCAACGAAGTCGCCCGACATGGATCGATTTGCCCAGTCTGAAGAAAAACGGCACTTTAAGCCCGCCCCCTCTGAAAGGCGCCAAAGTCACGCACACGGGGAGCGGCAGAACTGCAGCGCTGCTCAAGGTAAGTTTTGTAACATACCTAATAATAGGGTAATATTAGTGGAGATTTTAACTTCCCAATGACTGGGTCTCCTAGAGTTGGGCTTGCATGGGATGGCATTTGTTAAATGGGTCCAAGAAGGGTTCGGTAATCAATATATAGAGGATCCTAACAGAGAGGGCACAACACTGGACGTTCTCCTGGGGAACGGGGTAGAGCAAGTAACTGAAGTGTCAGTAGGGGAACACTTTGGGACCAGTTATCTTAATTTATAGTATTAACCTTGATATGGAAAAGGATAGGACTGGCCCACAAGTTAATGTCTTAAATGGAGGCCAGGCTCATCTTTGGAGGTATAAGGCATGAATGCAGAGGTCAATTGGATGAGTCTGTTTGGAGGTAAGAGCTCAGCTGGCATGTGGGAGGCTATCAAAAGTGAAATAACTAGAATATCGAGCAGTGTTCTTGTTAGGGTGTAGGGTAAGCTTGAGGAGATTAAAGAACCTTGGTTGATGAGAAATGTTGAGGCTCTGGTTAGGAAAAAGATGGAGGCATGTATCAGGTTTGGGCAGTTGGGACCAAACAAATCCCTCTGCAGGTATAAAATGTTTGGGAATAGAGGGCAATCAATATGGCAAAAAGAGGACGAAAAAATTCTGGCAGCCAATGTAATGGGAAATCCTGAGGTTCTACAGGCATATTAAAAGTACAAGCATGGCAGGGTAGAGAATGTGTCCCCTTAAAGATCCACAGGAGATGGGGTGGTATTAAATGATTACTTCACATCCAATTTATACTTGGAAGATCATAGATGCTAAGAAATTAAGGCATATAAATTGTGAAACCTGGTCAAATATGAATTACCTAAGAGGAGATATTGGTAATTTATTGTGCATTAGGGTGGATAAATTCCCAGGACTGATCCTCAGATCTTGTGGAAAGTGAGGGAAGAAATTGTGGAGGCAATTACAGTGATATTAACCTTTAGTAACAGGTGATGTTTTGAAAGACTGGAAGGTGGCTAAAGTTGTATTGTTATTTTGGAAGGGCAGCAAGAAGAAACTGGAGAACCACAAGCCGGTGAGCCTAACATCAGTCATAGGGAAGTTGTTGGAGAGGACTCGTATGGAAAGGATCTACCAGCATTTGAATAGGAATGGACTGATGGGGATAGTCAGCATTGCTTCATATGCCAGAAATTGCCTCACAAATCTGAGTTTGAAGAGATCACCAAGCGGGTTGATGTGGGTAGTGATGTTGTCTTTATGGACTTCATTAAGGCCTTTGACACAGTCCTGTATGCTGGGCTAGTCTGGAAGCTTAGATCATGTGGAATTGAAGGTGAGCTAGCCTATTCAATTCAAATCTGTCTTGGAGGAAATAGTCAAAGGGTCATTGTGGATAGTTCTTTTTCTGATTGGAGCCATGTGGAGTGCCATAGTAGTCAGTGTTGTTTATTTGCTCAGTTAACAATTTGGATGACAATGTAGTTAACATTGTTAGTATATTTGCAGATGACACCAAAATTGGTGATAATGGGATCTAGGTAATGGGATTTCAATGGTGGAGAGGGCTTTGCCTGTGTGTACCCGATGGAATCCGCCATCACCTGCAGCCCTTTGCCCTACCAGGGACTTCTTTTTCTTTCTAATTGTAATTCCTCCATGGAAATGTGCATCAATCCATTGACTTTGAGAAATCCCAGGGTGGCAATGGAGAATTTGGAAGCATCACGATCCACTGGTGCATGCATCAGGAACACTTTGAAGACCAGAGGGGAAGGAGGGCACCATCCCACCCAAGCCATCAGGAGCCTTCTGCCTCATCTGTGGTAGAGTTCGTAGGTCCCACAGTGGCTTCATCGGTCTTTTCAGAACTCACAGAATGGGGGCAAGTCATTCTCAATCCTGAAGGACTGTCTAAGATTACATTAAGTTGCACAATGGATCCACTATCATTGGCTTTTTCAAAGGTATTTTCAGTACGTTAATTTTATTTCTGGGTGTTTTTACTTGGCATGAAGTTGCTTTAAAATTAGCAATGGATGACACCTTTTTGCGTCATATTGCCTTTCTTGTTTGAAGATCCATTGAATTTGTAATCATTTGGAATTAAAAATACTTAATCAGGCAAACAGAAACAAACTGGATTTTTTATATTGATGAAAGCTTCTCAGAAATAGAACATTTATGTGCTTGCAATTAACAGATAGTAATTAAGAACAAAAAATATATATCAAGAGAGAAGGCAAATCAAGTTTCAGGTTGATCATTTTAATTTAGTTTAGTTTAGAGATACAGCACGGAAACTGGTCCTTTGGCCCACCGAATTCGCACCGACCAGCAATCCATGTGCATTAACACTATCCTGCACTACACTAGGATATCCATTAACACTACACTAGGGATGATTCACCATTATACCAAGCCAATAAACCTATAAACCTGTACGTCTTTGGAATGTGGGAGGGAACCGAAAATCTCGGAGAAAGCCCACGCGGTCACGAGGAGAACGTACAAACTCCGTACAGACATCATCCGTAGTTGGGACCGAATCCGGGACTACTGGGCAATAAGGCAGCCTTTGTGCCACCGTGCCACCTATTTCTGAAGGACTTTCTATGTAAGAAAGTGTATCAGCTTCATCTATAGATATCATGGCAAACCGAGTGATTAATCAGACTTTTTACTCAATTATGTTCCTTTCCATTTGAATTATTTGACATGTCAGCAGGAAAAAGAAGGTTCCTCTGAACTAAAAGGACATAAGCAGATGTCAGGAGATTGAAACTAATTTTCAAGTGTCACATTTCTGCATCTGAGAATTTTTAACTTAAAAAAAACATATTTTTGGAAGAAAGAAGGCAATTAATTTGTCATTTCAAATGCATTTGATTAATGTATCAAACAGATCAGGACAATCAGTATCTTAAACTATTAAAGGGCCTGTCCCACTGTACGAGGTAATTCAAGAGCTCTCCCGAGTTTAAAAAAAAATCAAACTAGTGGTAAACACATAGAATGTGCGTAGCGGGTACGTTGGAGCTCGGGACATCTCTTAGCGGCTCGTAACGCTAACGGCAGGTACTTGGGAAACACGGTAAGCTCGTGAAGGCTCGTAAAGATTTTTCAACACGTTGAAAACTGTCCACGAGAGCCCCGAGCAGCTATGAGCGGCTATTGCCATAATTCTCCAAGTTCGAATCAGGGGAAACTCGGGAGAATCTTGAATTGGCTCGTACAGTGGGACAGCCCCATAACAAAGCGGCAGAGTTTGATATATTGCTCTAAACTTATATTGGGAAACGGAAGATGGATGTGGGTAGTGACATTGTCTTTATGAACTTCAGTAAGGCCTTTGACAAGGTCCTGTATGCTGGGCTAGTCTGGAAGCTTAGATCATGTGGAATTGAAGGTGAGCTAGCTTATTCGATCCAAAGTTGGCTTGGAGGAAATAGTTAAAGGGTCATTGTGGATAGTTCTATTTCTGATTGGAGCCCTGTGGAGTGCCATAGTAGTTAGTGGTGTTTATTATCTCTGTTAACAATTTGGGTGACAATGGAGTTAACATTGTTAGTAAATTTGCAGATGACATCAAAATTGGTGATAATGGGAATTAGGTAATGGGATTTCAATGGTGGGGAAGGCTTTGCCTGTGTGTACCCGACTGAATCCACCATCATCTGCAGCCCTTTGCCCTACCAGGGACTTCTTTTTCTTTCTAATTGTAATTCCTCCATGGAAATTTGCATCAATCCATTGAATTTGAGAGAACTCAGGCTGGCAATGGAGAACTTGGAAGCATCACGAGCCTTTGCTCCATGCCAGGAACACTTGGAAGACCAGTGGGGAAGGAGGGCACCATCCCACCCACGCCATCAGGAGCCTTCTGCCTCATCTGTGGTAGTGTTTGTAGGTCCCACAATGGCTTCATCGGTCTTTTCAGAACTCAGAAAATAGGGGCAAGTCACCCTCAATCCTGAAGGACTGGCTAAGATTACATTAAAGGGCCTGTCCCACTTACGTGACTTTTCCGGCGACTGCCGGCACCCGTCATAGGTCACCGAAAATTTTCAACATGTTAAAAATTCAGCGGCGACCAGAAAGATGCTACAACTCTCTGGGTGACTAGGAGACTACTCACGACCATACAGGTGACAGCCTGGCGACATGTCATGGGGTGAAGCCTGTATGGTCGTGAGTAGTCACCCAAAGAGTCAAACCTTGTTCTGGTCGCTGCTGGATTTTCAACATGTTAAAAATTTTCAGCGACCTATAACAAGCTATGACGGGTGCCGGCAGTCGCCGAAAAAGTTGCGTAAGTGGGGTAGGCCCTTATGTTGCACAATGGATCCACTATCACTCATGGCTTTTTAAAAGGTATTTTCAGTATGTGAATTTATTTTTCAGGGTGTTTTTACTTGGCATGAAGTTGCTTTAAAATTAGCAATGGATGACACCATTTTGCGTCATATTGCATCTCTTGTTTGAAGATCCATTGAATTTTTAATCATTTGGAATTAAAAATACTTAATCAGGCAAACAGAAACTAACTGGATTTTTTATATTGATGAAAGCTTCTCAGAAATAGAACATTTATGTGCTTGCAATTAACGAGTAGTATTTAAGAACAAAAAAAAATATCGAGAGAAGGCAAATCAAGTTTCAGGTTGATTATTTTAAGTTTGTGTTATTTTAGTGTTACTGCGTAGAAACTTTGGCCCACCGAGTCCGCACCGACCAGCAATCCATGCACATTAACACTATCCTATACACACTAGGGACCATTTACAATTATACCAAACCAATTCACCTACAAACCTGTACGTCTTCGGAATGTGTGAGGAAACTGAAAATCTCGGAGAAAGCCCAGTCGGTCACGAGGAGAACGTACAAACTCCGTGCAGGCGGACCCGTAGTCAGGACCGCACCCGGGTCTACTGGCGCTAAATCAGGACAATCAGTGTCTTGAAGTATTAACAAGGCGGCAGAGTCTGAAGTATTGCTCTAAACGTATATTGGGAAATGTTGTCATTTTTTTTTAATGTTTAGGCTACAATTGGTCAAATTTACATTGAATCACATTCAGTTTTCAAATTAAGCAGACTTTTGTCCCAATCCCACGTGTATGTGGTGCAATTGGTATTTTGCAATTGGTATTTTCCTATTTGTGTTGTCTTCCCCTCTTCTCTTTAACATCCCTCCTCTGCTGTGATTTTCCACAACTCCAGTTTTCCATCATCTTAATACAAAGCCACCAGGTAGCATTGGCAGAGGTTTTTCATGGTGCATCCTTACTTCCCACGAATCAGTTCACAAATTATGAGGCAGCAGCTTCACAATTGTTCAGATCATGTTTAAATGTTTCTTAAAAGGAAGAAATAGGATTATGGGAGGTCACAATTACTTAAGGATTTTAGATGGCACACCACTTGGCACTTGGGCAAACCATAACATTCAAAAATAGCATATCACAAATCGGTGAAATCAAACCCCTCACTAAGCATAATTTAGTTTAGTTTAGAGATACAACACAGAAACAGGCCCTTCGGCCCACTGAGTCCACGCTGACCAGCAATCCCCTAACACTAGCACACATTACACATGAGGGACAATTTACAATGTTTACCAATGCCAATTAACCTACATCTTTGGAGTGTGGGAGAAAACTGGAGCTCCTGGGAAAACCCATGCGGTCACGGGGGTTATGGAGTATAAACTCCATACAGACAGCACTTGTAGTCAGGCTCAAACAATGGGTCTCTGGTGCTGTAAGGCACCAACTCTACTGCTTCGCCACCGTGCCGCTCATAAGTGTTCATTCATAATGTAATTAAACATTTAGAAACTTATATTTACAGTTAAATGGAATTTTTATTCTGGCCATATCTCTGGTAAATATTTCTACTTCTGGATGGTCAAATAAGAATTTCTCGAACCTTGTACGTTCATTTGGTATGATGTTGATTTGTATTATATCACATGTCAGCGACACTACAAATGAATAGCTCTGGAAGATGCAGGACACTGATCATTCCCTCTTGTTCTGATCATTACGCATTTCCTGACCTGCAGAACACGATTGTCATGGGTTTCTCCAGTTGATCAGGATACCTGGTGTAATAGCATTAAGGGCCTGTCCCACTTTCACGACCTAATTCACAACCTTTTTTACTCGTGGACATTTTCCATCAGGCTAGAAAAACGCCCCAACCTACTTGATGCCACGAGTACCTACGACTAGCATCACGACCTACCTACCTACCATCTACCTATGACCTCCTACGACCTTGTGACGGCCATGCTGCGAGTATGAGTAAAGGGCAAACTCGGCAGAGGTCGTGAATTAGATCGTGAAAGTGGGACAGGCACTTTAGGCACCTCAGAATCCTCTTTTCTCAATGTATTTGAATGCTGCAGCAGACACAGCACAGATTATAAGAATGAAGTTGCTATGGAAATGTAGGCTTAATTTTAACCAGCAGGAAGGGGAGATTTATTCTTTCCGAGTAGTATGTTCTCACTCATCTTGCCTCCATAAATATACTGCTGGTGCAGAAAACTCAAGCAATTCTCTTAGCCGGTGCATGCGTTTAAAATTTGTTATTCTGAAACTAATCCAGTTTGTTTTGAAATGAAAACCAGTGACCTCGTACAGAACACAGTTGGAGGTAAAATGTTAGCAGAAAATTGCCATGTATAGTAAGAAGTTGTGGTCTCAGCACTGATCTGCGTTCAGCCCTGTATGTAATGTTCAAACGTGAAAGTGCACATTGTCAGATTTTAATAAAGGTCATTTTTATATATTTTGGTTTCACCATGTAGAAATTACAGCAGTGTCTATACATAGTCCCCCCCTATTTCAGGACACCATAATGTTTGTGACACAGCCATGTAATGTAAATGAAAGTAGTCATGTTTAGTATTTTAGTCACAAAATGCTAGAGTTACTCAGCGGGTGTGGGAACATCTCTGGAGAGAAAGAATAGGCGACGTTCTTCAGACATGTCAGGGTAGGGGGCGAGAAAAAGATAGCATGTAGTTGGAGACAGTAAGACTAGTGTTAGAACTGGGAAGGGGATGGAGTGAGAGAAAGCAAGGGGCTATCTGAAGTTAGAGAAGTCAATGTTCATACCGCTGGGGTGTAAACTACACAAGCAAAATATGATATGCTCCAATTTGCGCTGGGCCTCACTCTGACAATGGAGGAGCTCCAGGGCAGAAAGGTCACATTGGGAATGGGTGGGAGAGTTTTCAAATGTTCTCAAATTTTCCACTCCCCTTACTCACTCTAACCTCTCCCCCCCCCCCCCCCCCCCCCCGAACGTACGGCCCTCCTCACTCAGCAGCAACCCCGACTGGATAATCAAACCCACCCACAAGGGAGGTGCCGTGGTAGTCTGGCACACTACCTCTATCGGACTGAGGCCAGGCGACAACTCTCAGACACCTTCTCCTACTTATCCTTGGATCATGACCTCACAGGTGAGCACCAGGCCTTAATCTCAAGCATCATTACTGATTTCATTTCTTCCAGCTCTCTGCCCTCGAAATTCTCCAACCTTATTGTTCCACAGCCCCGCACGGCCCGATTTTATCTTCTCTCAAATACCCACAAACAGAACTGTCCTGGCAGACCCATTGTTTCTACTTGTTCATGTCCCACCAAATTAATTTCCACATACCTCAACTCCATCCTATCCCCCCCTGGACCAATCCCTCACTACCTATGTACAAGCCACCTCACATGCTCTTCATCTCCTTAATGACTTCAGTTTTCCCTCATTTTTACCATGGATGTCCAGTCACTGAACACCTCCATCCCCCACCAGGAGGGTCTTAAAGCTCTCCGTTTCTTCCTCGACCGCAGAACCAGCCAATTTCAATCTATCAATACTCTCCTCTGTCTAGCAGAGCTGGTCCTTACCCTCAACACTTGGAACAGCGGATACAGTAGATGAGGTTGGAGGAGGTGCAAGTGAACCTCTGCCTCACCTGGAAAGACTGTTTGGGTCCTTGGATGGAGTCGAGGGGGGAGGCATGGGGATAGGTATTGCATCTCTTGCAGTTGTAGGGGAAAGCACCTGGGGAGGGGGTGGGTTGGGTGGGAAGGCACGAGTTGACCAGGATATAACCATATAACAATTATATAACCATATAACAATTACAGCACGGAAACAGGCCTTCTCGGCCCTTCCAGGCCATGCCGACCATTCATTTTCCACTAGTCCCATCTACCTGCACTCAGACCATACCCCTCCATTCCGTTCCCGTCCATATACCTATCCACTTTACTTTTAAATGTTAAAATCGATCCTGCCTCCACCACTTCTGCAGGAAGATCATTCCACACAGCCACCACTCTCTGAGTAAAGAAGTTCCCCCTCATGTTACCCCTAAACTTCTGTCCCTTAATTCTCATGTCATGCCCTCTTGTTTGAATCTTCCCCACCCTCAATGGGAAAAGCTTATCCACGTCAACTCTGTCTATCCCTTATTGTCTCCAAGTATCCTTTCCATTAATTTGCCCACCACTGACGTCAAACTAACAGGTCTATAATTGCTAGGTTTATTCTTTGAACCCTTTTTAAACAAAGAAACAACATGCGCAGTACGCCAATCCTCCGGCACTATTCCCGTTTCTAATGACATTTGAAATATTTCTGTCATAGCCCCTGCTATTTCTACACTAACTTCCCTCAATGTCCTAGGGAACATCTTGTCAGGACCTGGAGACTTATGCACTTTTATATTTTTCTATACTTTTATATATTTCGGAGGGAACGGTCTCTGCGGAAAACAGAAAGGGGTTGAGATGGGAAGATGTGGCCAGTAGTGGGATCCCATTGGAGGTGGAAAAATGTTGGAGGATTATATATTGTATGCAACGGCTAATGGGGTGGAAAGTGAGGACAAGGGGGACTCTGTCCTTGTTACGAATGGGGGGAGGGGTAGTAAGAACGGAGCTACAGGATACCGAAGAGACCCTAGTGAGAGCCTCATCTATAATGGAAGAGGGGAAGCCCCGTTTCCTAAAGAATGAGGACATCTTCAATGCCCTGGTATGGAACACCTCATCCAGGGAGCAGATGCGGCATAGACAGCGGAATTGGGAGTAGGAGATAGAGTCTTTACAGGAAGCAGGGTGGGAAGAAATGTAGTCAAGATAGCTATGGGAGTCAGTAGTTTTGTAGTAGATGTCGGTCAATAGCCTGTTTCCTGTGATGGAGACGGTGAGATCTAGAAACCTTAGGGAGATGTCGGAGATGGTCCAAGTGAATTTGAGGATAGGATGGGAATTAGTGGTGAGGTTGATGGTCAGTGAGTTCTACATGGGTGCAGGAGGTAGCAGAGGTATGTAGCGGAGGTAGAGTTTGGTAATAGGGCCAGTGTATGCCTGGAACGGGGATTGTTTGACGTACCCTACAAAGAGGGAGGCATAGCTAGGGCCCTGGTGAGTGCCCATCTTGGATATGGAAGAAGTGGGAGGAGTCGAAGAATAGGTTGTTGAGGGTAAAGATCAGCTCTGCTAGGCAGAGGAGAGACATAAATGGTGGTAGACATAAATTGTCTGATTCGGCAGTCGAGGAAGAAACGGAGGGCTTTAAGACCCTCCTGGTGGGGGATGAAGGTGTACAGTGACTGGGCATCCATAGTAACGATGAGGGAGTGGGGGCCTGGAAAACGGACGTCATTGAGGAGACGAAGAGTGTGTGAGGTGTCTTGGATATATGTAGGGAGGAATTGGATGGGGGGGATAGGATGGAGTTGAGGTAAGTGGAAATTAATTCGGTGGGACATGAACAAGCAAAAACAATTGGTCTGCCAGGACGTTCTGTTTGTGGATTTTGGGGTGAAGATAAAATCGGGCCAAGCAGGTCTGGGGAACAATAAGATTGGAGACTTTAGAGGGGAGAGAGCTGGAAGTGATGGAATCAGTAATGATGCTTGAGGTGGGGACGGAGGGGAACAAAGGTGAGGCCTCTGCTGAGGACACATTTATTAGGGAGTTTCGGAGGGAACGGTCTCTGCGGAAAGCAGAAAGGGGTGGAGATGGGAAGTTGTGGCCAGTTTTTAACTGCGAGTTGCGAAGGGAATGGTCTCTTCAGAATTTACCTGGGAGTTTCGGAGTTTTAACCTACCTGATCTCCCGGTGGTTCAGCACTTCAACTCCCCCTCCCATTCCCAATCTGACCTGTCTGTCCTGGTGATAATATTGGCCAAATAAATATGTCACAAAATGAAGAATCTCTGCATTTGCAAAGCCTGCTTGTTCTCTTTCTGTGAAAAGCTGCAGGGCCATGAGTCATGGCTCCAGGGTGTCTGGATGCTGGGAGGAAGTTGAGGACAAGGTGAGGTCCAGATGTCCTCTCTATCGTTAATATGTATGAGGGTTTTGCAGAAAGAGCTGAGCTGGATTGCAAATGCATGATTAGGATTGTTTATAGGATGGGGTGTTAGAAAGTATTGTAATTATGTTGCAGAGTGTTTGTGCTGATATCTTTTTCTTTACTTTGGTGAACAGTCTTCCAACTAGAACCTTCTGTGGAAACAATGTAATGCAGTACTTTGTGATTGGGTTAGGGAACTGTCAATGAATGTATTATATATCTATATTTGTGATTGGCTCGTAGGGGTTGCCACCCCCCCACCCCTCATAATGTTTCGCTCCACAGGTCCGATACCATATAAAAGAGGGGAAGCCACATGGATCGGAGCCGATCTTCTGGGAGTGCACTTGGGACTGTGTGACTGGCTGGAGGTGTCTATTCACATGAGGCTGAAGGGCTTGCATTAGTAGAGACAAGGATAGGACCCACGGTGTTGGTTAGGTATCATCTAGGAAGGTTGTTTGTGTTAGTGAGAATAAAGAATTAGTTGATCCAGTGCTTGACTCAGTGTTTTGCTGAACTAGACTAAGTGGATAAGCTGTAGAGAGCATAATTACATTGGGGGCTCATCCGGAATCTCAACAGAGCCCCAGACAGAAGTTTGCGATCATGGAGTTGAGTCGTTCCAGATTGAGTGGGGAGAAATCAGCGCCACTGTGCGGTTTTCGCATCGGTTTTACCCACTTCGCTCATTTGCGCGCTTGTGTTGGGGTTCCCAATGAGATCCAAGAACAGTAGTATTGCAAGCACTGAGGGTAAGGAGGGTAAGAGGGTCCTTGCCTAAGGGTGGGTGGGAGTTAGGCTCACAAGGCTTTTCTCAACAGGGTTCGAGTCCCCACACCTAGTTAGTCAACAGCTGTTGCGGTCGGGTACCATTGAGTTGGCCTGACACCAAAGAGAGAATTCAGGGGTTGAAGGCCCCACTCAGACTGGGTATCTGTATTGGCTGGGGTATCTTAAGAGACAGTGCTGAATAGGGAACAGTACAAAGAGGAGAAGTATTGTATCGTTACTGAAGGTGCGATTGGAGAGGAACTTTACCGATCAGCATCGAACGCCAGCACGAAGTGGACACGCGCTGAAGCCCAGTACCTAGCAGGTTGGAAGGAAGGATCCTAGGGGGTTGAAGGCCCCGCGTGTGTGGGTAGCACCTAGAACTTTGGATGAGGACTCCGTAACAGTGCTGGGAACCCAGTATTGGGGTTTAGTTGGCTGAAGAAAATACTATGGGACAACACTGAGGATTGATTGAAATTAAAGACGTGTCTATATTAATTACTTGAATTCGTGGGAAGGGAGCTAAAATAGTGGGGTAAGTATTGAAGAAAGTAAAGGTCCAAATTATTTGATTCAATTTCTACTAAATTCAGGGCTTCATATTGTAGCAATGTTACAAAATTTTGAGATATTAAAAATCAAGTCTGCAATTTATTCCATCAGATAAAGCATAAAAATAAGTTTAATTTGGCACCTAATTCACTTTCATATCTTCATATCTGGGACAGTCAAAAGCCCATACCTTTCTTAAAAATTAAGAGAACTCAATGACATTTTCAGTTATTATAGATTGAAGCATTCTGTAACAAATATGAAACAATCTTACTTGGATTACCTGAAATTAAAGCATATAATTAGTTAGTTACCTAAATGTAGCTAATTACAAAATTCAATTACTAGATCTAAACATCTATCCATTTCTTAAGAAAAGATAAACATTTTAAATTGCCTAAGTGTCCAAATAACATTCACACAATAATTCACAATACAACATGATTTTTAAATCTTATTTTCATGAATTTATAGGCCAAATGGACGGAATTTAGTGTTTAATACCTGTAAATTAATGGCCATTTAAATCAACTTGCGAGTGGGTTTTAGTGGAATGGGGTGGATTGGAACGTTGCGGTTTGTGGTGAATTTAACCCACAGTCGGCAGGAAAAATACTACCATTTCATATTCCCCCCCCCCCCCCCCCCCCCCCAATTTGCAACATGAAAATTTGATTAAATGCTTCCTAAGAACCACGTTTTAATGTAAAAATAAACTTATTTTCTCCCCTATGTAAAATCCGTCCCGTTGTCGGCGC
Organism: Raja brachyura; assembly: GCA_963514005.1. The sequence continues at coordinate 54,988,474 of OY740791.1, read as the reverse complement.
TCATGGCTTTAGAAGATGGCTATTGTACATTAATTAAAGTGTATATATTATATCATTGGTTAACGTGTGTTATAAAACTATATTGTTGGAATTGTTAAAATGTTGTTGATTTACCGTTTAAAGTGTGTTTAAAATATTGCGGTTGCTTTAAAGTTTTGAGTGTTAGATACACTGTTGTAATCGTGGTTCAAATCGTGACTGTATATTGATATATTGTGATTAAGACTACTGTTATAATTGGAGTCCGAATCGTGGCTGTTCAATCAAGGGATCGTATCCTTTGGATCTGTTGATCAGTACCTTTTAGTGGAAAAAGTAACCGAGGTAGAGGAAATAGTACCTGTTAGAAAAGAGTATCTTGATGGGAATGTACCACTCAGCGAACGAGTACTTTGAAGGGAAAGTCTACTGTACCTAAGGGAGGGGTTCCATTGGTTGAAAACAGCATGATTTGGGATAAAAATATACTGTGATTTGTTTTTGGATCATACAGTTAAAGAATGCGATATTAGACGAATGCTTGTGTTCTATATTGGAGTGTATTTTTGTATGATAGTAATAAGTGGTATAATTTCTTGTCCGATTTTGCTTGCGTGTCTGGAGCTCATTTGTCTGTCTCGATGAAAGGGCCTGCCCTACCAGCATGCAACTCTATGCGATGAACGCGATCAAACTAGAAGCGGGGGCCGCGCGGAGGTCGGGTGATCCCCTGTACGGGGCCGTTCCCACCAGCATGCGCGACCAAACCGGCAGCAGGAGCCACGCAGAGGTCGGGTGAGTGGCGCAACGCGGCGCAAAGTGAGGCGAACTTGGAGCGAAGTCTAAGGTAAGTTTGCCGGGACAGAGAGGGGCACACAGAGAGGGGCACAGAGGCACACACACACACACAGGGCCACGGAGCCACACACATAGAGGGTCACGGAGGCACCTACAGATAGGTTCACGAAGGCACGATGTTGGGGCGGTGTGTCATGCGTCGAGGCGACTGCGAGCCGACAAGCCGTTGCCGCGCGGAATTTTTGAACATAGTCAGTTTTTCGGAGCCCCGCGCGATGTTGGGACGAACTCCGCACAATGCCGCACGGCTCCGGCGATCGAAGTGGCGACGCCGGACGGCTCAAGCGACCACGTTAGGTCGCGCTAATCGCATAGAGTTGCATGCTTGTAGGACAGGCCCTTAAAGGTGTTTCGAGTGCAGAAGGTTTGCTGCTGAAGTGTGTTTGATTGTTTATTGAAGCACCTTAACTTGTTTGTCGAGCAAGGATTGTTACTTGAAATTGTTTACAAGATTGGAAGCTTGTGTGAATTTGTGTGAGACTGTGAAGGAATTTTTGGGTGCCCAGTTTGAAAGGAGATTTGAATGTGTGATTGTGTTTTGAGAAGTGCGAGACTTGCCAACGCACTGCAGAACCTTTGGCCATTGTTAATGGTGTTAATGAAAGAAATTGTCCCTAGATTGGACATTTCTATTCGACTTAGTTCAGACAATGGTCCACATCTTATTGGGCAAGTTAATAGAGAGTTTTGTGAACAGTTGGGCATCCAGCAGCAATTACACTGTGCTTATCGACCACAGGCTGCTGGACTTGCAGAAAGGGCATGTCAGACCCTGAAAACTAAATTAGCTAAATTGAAGGTGGAGACTGGAATTGGTTGGATTAAATTACTTTATTTTTCAAATAGCTTTATTTCAAGTGAGAGTCACGCCTGCAGGGAAATCTAGACTGTCCAGCTGAAATTGTTTATGGTAGACCCCTAAGAACACCTTGGTATCAAAATGCGATTAAAGTTATAAATTTCCATCATATGACTGCGGAGATGACTAACTACATTCTAGCTTTGATTCGAGCTTTGAGAGAATCACATTGTAGGGTAAGAACAGCGTATGGTGAGTTGCCTTTGTTGACAGTTTATACTAAGGTGGAGCCTGAAGACTATGTCCTTATAAAGAACTGAGTATGGCAAGGATTGGAGGTTCGCTGGGAAGGAGTTTACCAGGTTCTCCTAATGACTCCAACAGCAGTGAAGGTAGAAATGCATGGGTGCATCTCCACCACTGCAAGAGTATCAGTGAGAGAGTCGGCTGCTAACTTATTTTATTCAAGATTCTCTTAGAAAACATCATACTCTACGAAGAGTCAAAAACAGATGCACCAGATGGATGGATGGAGGGGTTTGCGCGCATGAAAACTCGGGAGGTGAAGAATCATCAGACAGGAATCATGAAGCTACGCCAATGAAAACTCGGGAAGCTTGGTGAAATCCTGAGAAATTACATCAGCATCTTCATGTTACGATATCTGGCTAGAATGGGGTTATTGTTGTGTTTTGGTTATTATAAAATGATAAAAAGATGGGAATGATAATATTGGCCAAATAAGTATGTCACAAAATGGAGAATCTCTGCATTTGAAAAGCCTGTTTGTTCTCTTTCTTGTTCTCTGTTTGTGGGGCTGTGCTTTATGGCTCCAGGGTGTCTGGACCCTGGGAGGAAGTTGAGGACAAGATGAGGTCCAGATGTCCTCCCTATTGTTAATATGTATGAGGGTTTTGCAGAAAGAGCTGAGCAGGATTACAAATGAATGATTAGGATTGGTTATAGGATGGGGTGTTATAAAGTATTGTTAATTATCTTGCAGTGTGTTTGTGCTGTTATCTTGTGATTGGTCAAAGTATGGAGCTTTGATCAAATTGTTTATACTATCTGTGGAAATGTTTCTTTACTTTGGTGAACTTTCTTCCAAGTAGAACCTTCTGTGGAAACAATGTAATTGAGTACTTTGTGATTGGGTTAGGGAACTGTCACTAAATGTTTTATCTATATTATTAAAAGTCTGATCTTGACCACTTCCTGTTGTTCTGTATAGTGATTTTAGAAAAAAATGCTGCCACTTACGGCTGTGATTTTGACTTTCTTACTCAGAGTCCCCCTCCACTGCGCAGGACGAGAGGATGTTTCCCATCGATGAAAAATAAAAGAGTTATTAGTGTTTTAAAAATGTTGAGATTTTCTCTCTTGAAGGCCACGCCCCTTCCGGAGGGACTATAAAACCCGGATGCGTTGAGGACCTCAGTCAGTCTCTGCAAGATGGGGGAGCAAGATGGTCACGTCTCTCAGTCTGAGCTGTGAATAACACTGAACACGTCTATTAAACTGTGAGTGTTTTTACTGACCTGTCAGTGCCCTCAATGTGGTTTGCAAATGCTAAAGCTGTGTTGCCTTTGGTTTGGAAATACTAAAGCTGTGTTGCCTTTGGTTTGGAAATGCTAAAGCTGTGTAGCCTTTGGTTTGGAAATGCTAAAGCTGTGTTGCCTAATTAAAGTTGCCTTGCGTAATTAAAGTTGCCTTGCCTAATTAAAGTTGCCTTGCCTAATTAAAGTTGCCTTGCCTAATTAAAGTTGCCTTGCCTAATTTATGGTTGACTTGCTTTCTATATTATTAAAAGTCTGATCTTGACCACTTCCTGTTGTTCTGTATAGTGATTTTAGAAAAAAATGCTGCCACTTACGGCTGTGATTTTGACTTTCTTACTCAGAGTCCCCCTCCACTGCGCAGGACGAGAGGATGTTTCCCATCGATGAAAAATAAAAGAGTTATTAGTGTTTAAAAATGTTGAGATTCTCTCTCCTGTCAATCACGCCATGAAGGCCACGCCCCTTCTGGTGGGAGGGAGTATAATATATATTGCCCCCCCCCCCCCCGTAGAGGGCGAGAGGATGGAGAGGGGGGTAGAGGGAGGTGGAGAGGGAGGGAGGGAGAGAGAGAGAGAGAGAAAGAGAGTCGTTCTAAGCTTCCCCTAGTCTAGTTTCTTTCAAAAACCACTGAGATAAACATTTGCGCATCTAATCTTTATTTTGAAAAAACACAATAACAGTTCCCCACTACTCTCACTAACCACCGCGGGTTCGATACTCGTATCTGCCTGACCGAGCCTTCATAGCCTCGTTCAAGCAGAGACGCTACCGAAGGTCACGCAGTCCTAAGCGTTCGCTTAGAAGATCGTCCCAGGACCTCATGGGAGCAGCCTTTTATAGGTCCCTGAACCTTGAGGGGCCGAACCACAAGGGATGGTCTCTATACAGTTCAATAACACATATCAATTAACACAGTACATGATAGACATTTCCCGAACCCAATAATACAGTGACTAATACATTGTATTCAAATGGAGCTTCTGAAAGGAAGCAAACACAGCAACATTTGCCCAGATATTCAAGAATCCTAGACACGGCTCAACACTTAATCCAATCAATATCTAGCAAAGTAGAGCTTTGCAACAATATTTACAATGTGTATGTCTGGATTGCATTCATCCAATCAGTTTCATGCAATTTACACCAAATTGTCAGAATGTGCAGATGATCCATTCTTTTCCCGCAACTCTTATCTAGGCTTTAGGCAAACTGGCACTATTCTGCAGCTTGTCCCATTTTTGCCAAAGGCACATTTAAATTGACCAAATGGCCTAGCAGCCCAGAAGCCTTTACTCAATTTTAAAGTCCTGGCCTCTCCAATTTGGCCTGAATTAACATTCCTTCCTTTTATCATATATGATAAACCATCATTTATGATAACCAGATAATCAGATAACCAAATATACATATGTGTGACTATTACATTGTCCATCGATTAACAACAAGATGATGATGTTTCTTCCCAGAATCTTGTCAAGCTTCCCATGTTTTCGTGGGCATAACTTCACAATTTCCACCTGATGAGTCTTGATCTCCCGTGTTTTTGTGGGCGTGAATTCCCTCCATCTGTGTTGTTGCCCATTTTTCCCTCCCTTTCCATAGTTGAACCTATAATTCCTGAAAAACTTAGGACAGAGCAAGTTACCATTCATGTACTAATGCTTTCCCATACATTCACTGTATTCTTGTTCTGTCAATATTATCCCTTTTCCATTTCACTGTAACTATCTCTATTATATTCTGCTCTATCACTGTATTCCTATCATACTTTTTATCAACACGGAGAGGGCTAATCAGCCCTCTCCGTATTCACACAATGTTATAAAATGTACACCTGATGATGGTTTCTCATATGAATTTCAGCTGGGTTCAGTCCAGATTTCCCTGCAGGCATGACTCCTATTTAAAGCAAACCATGAAAAATGTTTCAATCCCACCAAATTCAGTCTCAGCCTTCAATTTACTATTTTAAGTTTCAGGGTCCATCTCACCCTTCTCATTCCACAGCTTTGTGGTCGATAACACAATTCCATTCCAATTCCTGTGGAATTCCAAGCTGTTTGAATTTAATCAATCAATTTCCATATGTTGTCAATTTTATCATTAATCCAATTAAGAATGCCAAATCTAGGGGCAATTTCTTTTCACCTTGATAATAGAAGCCACTTTACCATCTAGGGTTAAACTATTTATATCCGCTGGTCAAATATCGACTCTGATATCTTAACACCCATTTCCTTATTCCTTCTTCTAATTCAATAGACTTATCCAGTACTTCTTCCTTGGTATGTTGGCTAGGCTCTCAGTCCATAGGGGTTCTTCCTCAAAACTTATTTCATTTTACCATTGAGCAACTTTCTAGTAGGCTAACTCTGGTCTCTTAAAGGGAAGTCTTGCTGTTCACAGTTCCTCTTTTTACTATTTCCAATTCCAACTCTCATGTTCCCTGAATAATTCTTCCATGTTATCAGATCTTCCCAAGTTCCATCCTTTCCTGATGTTCTCTGAATAATCCTTCCCATCTTTGGCTGCCTACCTGGGGATGAGACAATAACAATGCTCAATTAATAATCAAACTTTAAATACTCCTAAGCAAAATCTCACAATCAGTTCCAAATCTCAAACTTTAAAGTTCCTCCAATTCATAACCATACAATTTAGAGACTGAATTCAAAATTTCATCGATTTATTTCTAATAACTATAATTTAGGCGCAAAGTAGGTGTTTTGCCCCAAACCACAGAGGAATGTCTATTTTCAACTTCAAATTCAGTTCTTCAAATAAGAGCTCGCCCCAATAGTCGTCATAGGTTGTCAGTATTTTTAGAAAAGGTTGGATGGTGTTATTTTCCTTCCCTTCACTGGTGTCAAAAGCTAGATGATGTTAAAGTTTCGCACTAGGGTAGGTATTTTCTTCTTCTTCCTTGATGTTAGTTTCAAAGGAGTAGGGATACCGAGGAGCAGCATTCTCTATCTGTTCGCCTTCCCAGATTTGTCTTAAAGGGACAGGACAGCATAATTTCCTCCATGTTGTTGGTCCCAGTTTCTGGGGAGCTACTTTACCTGAGCTGTGTCTTCCGCCAGTTCTCAAGGGTCCACATATTCTTTACCTCACTCCCCAGATAGTATGTTGTTGATATTATACTGTCCTGCAGGCACAAACTTAGTAACAAGTTAGTACAATAGCTACTTTCCCTACTCCCGTACCTCCCGCACAATAAGTTCGTTTCTTCTATCCCTAGTGCCAGTTCAGTTCTCTTTAGTTCTTATTCTCGTGCCACCAGTTGTTATGTTTCCCTTTTCATAGTCCTTCTTTTTAGTGAGGTTTCTCGATCCCAATTAGATTCTTTGTGTCTCTCTTCCTGGGATTCGGAAGGGGTGGTGGTCTTTCTTGTTCTTATAATTTATTATTATTTTTGGGCCATGTGAGAATGCCCTCAGATTTCGTACTTTGTATTAGCTGGCAGATCAGGGCTACCAGAATGGATTTGGCTGCCAGAATGTCCCTGCCCCTGATCTCCTGGCCAGTGTCCTCTTCCTCTACCTTCGGGGTCCCAAGTGTCCCTGTAACCTCTAGGGATCCACTGACGTCTTAAACCCCGTGGCCCTCTTCTTTGCCCCCATCCTTCTCAGTATTCCCTCACAGGGCAAGATCGGCTCCAATGTCCTGATTCCCCACAGTTGTAACATTGATCAGATCTAACGGCTCTATACCCGCTCCAACCAAACCGAGGGAAAGTCGGCTCTCGGGATGGCAGGTCTATCCACGCTTTAAGTTCCTCCCCCTCCTTATCTTCCTTCGAAGTTATTTCCTGTTTCTGGATTCTTAGTCCAGGTCTCTGGAAGGAATTAGCTGCCGTTGAACCAGGTTGCAATGAAATGTGGACTTCTGTGGGAATCATTTACACCTACTGCGGGATCGTATTCTAAAGGCTAGGAAATTCTAAAGGAATTGCCTACGGGGAATCTGCTCTCGCAAGGTTATAAATATTTAAACAAACAAATTACATTTTTTTTTAGACAAATGAACCACCAGGTATCTCACCTTCTTTATTATGGGAAACTTTCAAGGCATTTATCGGAGGAGTTATAATCTCATATCAAATTCTTCAAAATAAAAAGAATAAGACAGAACAACAAATGCTAGAACAAGAAATTAGACAATTAGAGTTAGATAATGCCAAAGATCCAACTAGAGATAAACATAATAAGATAATACTATTGAAATTTAAACTGAATCAAATTTCATCAGCAAGAGTAATAAGATTATTCCAAATCACAAAACAGGAACATTTTGAATTTGGTGACAAGCCACACAAACTCTTAGCTCGTCAATTGAAAAAACAAGAATCACTATAATACTATCACTAAAATTAAATCAGAGAAAGGTGAATTACCAACATTACCTAAGGATATTAACAATAGATTTGCTCAATTTTGTCAACAGTTGTATACATCTAAAACTAAAATAAAAGATAGTACAATTATAAATTTTTTAGATAACTGTAATCTTCCAAAACTTTACCTTTCGGAACAAGCGGAATTAGGAGCTCAGATTACACTTGAACAAATAGGTGAAACAATAAAATCATTGAAAAATGGTACGATGCCTGGACCAGATGGTTTTAGTAACAAATTTTATAAAAGATTTCACAAGATAACGGCTCCACGCTTACTTAATTTATAAACTCATGCCTTTAAAGAAAATAAATTACCAAAAACATTAGCTGAATCAACTATTACGCTTATACCAAAAAAAGATAAAGATTTAGATGAACCGGGCTCATACAGAGCTATATCACTTTTAAATACAGATCAGAATATTTTAGCAAAGACCTTAGCAAGAAGATTGAGTAAATATATTAGTAAATTGATAATTCCTGATCAAACGGGGTTTATACCCAAAAGACATTCATTTAATAATTTGAGATGCCTGTTTAATATCATGTACTCACATAAAACGGAGGAAGAAGATATATCAATTGTTTCTCTGGATGCAGAGAAAGTATTTGATCAGGTAAAGTGTCAGTATTTATATAAAGTATTGCAAACACAGTTAATATGTGAGAGAATTTTATTGTATGGGTAAAATTATTATATGATAAACTGACGGCAAGAATATTAACCAATAATATGTTATCTCCAAAATTCCAATTATCGAGAGGCAATAGGCAGGGATGTGCTTTATCACCTCTGCTATTTTTGCCCTTATGGTAGAGCCCCTGGCTGAAAGTATAAGAATTCATCCGAATATTCAGGGATATAATACTAGGGACTCAAATAACAACATTTCATTATATGCAGACGATATACTTTTATACATTACAAATTCAAAAACGAGCATACCAAACTTATTAAATTTAATAGAGGAATTCAGTTCTTTTCTGAATATAGAATAAATTGGAATAAAAGTGAAATCATGAAGTTAAAACCTCAAGAATCTACACACCTATTAAAATTCCCCTTAAAAATTGCAACAGAAAAATTTAAGTATTTGGGTATTCAAATTACCAGAAAATACAAAGCATTATTTAATGCTAATTTTATGCCTTTATTAAATAAACTCAACGCGTTGATTAAATTCTGGAAAACACTTCCATTATCATTAACAGGCAGAATAAACGCTATAAAAATGATGTTTACCTCAAATATTATACCTATTTCAATCTATACCATCATATATACCAAAAAAAAACTTTTTTTTTAAACCAGACTCTAATATTACCAATTTTATCTGGGATTATAAGTCACACAGAATTCAAAGAAAACACTTGTGCAAACCAAAAGATGTTGGGGGATTTTCACTTCCGAACTTTTGGTATTATTATTGGGCAGTGCATATTAAGAATATAATTTACTGGTTGGACAGTGCTACCCAACAGACAGAATGGATAAGAATGGAGAAAGAGGACTGTTCTCCTTGTAACATAGGAGCGATCCTCTTCTCTCCGATAAAACTGAACAACACAATATATAAGAATAACCCAATTATACATGATACGATAAGAATTTGGAAACAAATAAAATTATCTCTAAAATTAAGAAACCTATCATTGTTAATGCCAATAGTGAATAATCCTTCATTTAAACCATATCTTATTGATAAAACATATAATCAATGGGAAAGAATGGGAATTAAAAGGATCAGTCATATGTATGAAATGGGAAATCATTTAACATTCCAACAATTACAATTAACATTAAAACTGAAAAATAACCAATATTTTAAATTGCTTCAGATCTGCGACTTCATGAAGAAATACATACAAAGATATCAAAACATAACTTTAGATCCACTGGAAGAAGCAATGAATAGTAAGGCTGACTCACAGAAATTAATATCATATTATATAATACTATTTTAAACATACTTACCATCGACAGAGGCACTTAGAGAAGAGTGGGAACGAGAATTAATGATAAACATTACGAAGGAAACATGGGAAAAGTATTTGATATATATACACAAATGTTCGATTAATGTAAGACATAATTTAATTCAATTTAAAATTAGACATAGATTATATTTTTCAAAAACAAGATTGAATAAATTGTATCCAAATACTTCCCCCATTTGTGATAAATGTCTATCCCAAAATGTAACTATAACACACTCTTTTGTCTCCTGCATAAATTTTATAAATTCTGGAGTGATATTTTAAAAATATTTACAAAATTATTCAAGATAAAAATGGAACCTAATACTGAAATTATTATATTTGGAGTAATGGAAGATGGGAATAAACTGAACTCATCTCAAAATTTATTTTTAAATTATGGGTTAATAACAGAAAAAAAACATATACTTAACTTTTGGAAAAATACATCCATACCAACGCTTAAAATGTGTATTTCAAACATGTTGGACACTGCACATCTTGAGGAAATGCGATTCCTCCTAATAGGTAAATCAGACCAATTCTTAACGAGTTGGTCTCCATTTGTCGATTTTTTGGAAGAATATGATGCAACAAAATTGTAGAAGCTAACTGTTTCAGGATTGGGTGAGGGATGGTCAAGAATATAGATAATGATCTCCTTAATCTCTTACTTTCTACTCTTTCTCTATCTACTTTCTTCTTTTCCATTTTCTTCTTTCACACTTTTTTCCTTTTCACATACTATATATCACACGTTTCTCTATCTTTTATTATCTATTCTCTCTTTTTTTTTCATTAATTATTAAAAAAAAAGAAAAAGAAGCTGTACATAAAATGTAATATGTCAATATATATTAGGCACCTTGGTGCCATATTCCTGTACTTACTTCTAATAAAATGAATAAATAAATAAATAGATAAATAAGTTCCTCCTCCTCCATATCTTCCCTCGAAGTTACTTGGTGTGGTGGCAAAAACATGGTGGCAAAAACATGAGGGTAGACTATTATCTGAATGGTGGCAGATTAGGAAAAGGGGAGATGCAACGAGACCTGGGTGTCATGGTACACCAGTCATTGAAAGTAGGTATGCAGGTGCAGCAGGCAGTGAAGAAAGCAAATGGTATGTTAGCATTCATTGCAAAAGGATTTGAGTATAGGAGCAAGGAGGTTCTACCACAGTTGTACAGGGTTTTGGTGAGACCACACCTGGAGTATTGCATATAGTTTTGGTCTCCAAATCTGAGGAAAGACATTCTTGCCATAGAGGGGGTTCAGAGAAGGTTCACCAGACAGATTCCTGGGATGTCGGGACTTTCATATGAAGAAAGACTGGATAGACTCGGCTTGTACTCACTGGAATTTAGAAGAATGAGGGGGGACCTTATAGAAACTTATAAAATTCTTAAGGAGTTGGACAAGCTAGATGCAGGAAGATTGTTCCCGATGTTGGGGGAGTCCAGAACAAGGGGTCACAGTCTAAGGATAAGGGGGAATTCCTTAAGGACCGAGATGAGGAAAACATTCTTTACACAGAGAGTGGTGAGTCTCTGGAATTCTCTGCCACAGAAGGTCGTTGAGGCCAGTTCATTGGCTATATTCAAGAGGGAGTTGGATGTGGCTCTTGTGGCTAAATGGGTCAGCAGGTATGGAGAGAAGGCAGGTACAGGATACTGAGTTGGATGATCAGCCATGATCATATTGAATGGCGGTGCAGGCTCGAAGGGTCGAATGGCCTACTCCTGCACCTATTTTTCTATGTTTCTATATTTCTACTTCCCATTTCTGGCTTCTTAGTACGGGTCTCTGGAAGGATTTAGCTGCCGTCGAACCAGGTTGCATTGAAATGTGGACTTCTGTGGCCCGGGAATCATTTACACCTACTGCGGTATCTAATTCTAAAGGCTAGGGATTTGCCTACGGGGAATCTTCCCTATCCCCACATCGTCGGGAATTTGCTCTGACCTTATAGTGCTATCGATGTCAGGATCAGCCACTTCATATCCTCCTGCTGTCTCACCCTCAGAAAAACTGCTCGTTCTGCAACCAGTATCTCTGTACTTTAGGAAGCATTCTTTCACTTTCCCACTTGATTTCCCAATTAATTTTGGAACCCACTTCTCCGGAACCTTCCTTCTAGCTCCTTGATCCCCCTCACTATCCTCTGCTGGTGAAGCAATCATCGGAGCCAGAGAATCCTTTCCCGATTTTCCTACTTTGGATTTGAATTTAGTGGGTGGAGTCGAAGATAACACTGACTCCTCCCGAGCGCCCTGTTCACAAGCTGCACATGGTGTCTCTGTACTAAGAACATGAGAGTGCTGAGAGGAATGCTGTGACTCAACTCCGAAAAAGTCTGCCCACCCTTGCGTATATTGGGCTTCTCTCCCTTCGAGGTTCACGCTAACCATGGTACCCTTACTAAATTTAATAAGTTTGATTTTTGTCGGCACCTCCCCTTTAAGAGCAACCTCAGTTATTTCTCTTTTAAAAGCTGATGTTCTCTCCTGCTCCTGCTCCTGGCTTCCACTATCTTCATTCCCCTGTTCTGGAATGTCAAGAGAAGGACCAGTTCTCTCTTTTTCCATTCTAATCCCTAACTTGAACGGTGCCATTCTTAAAGTAGAAAGCAGAATGGCTTATTTATTTACTTTTCTTTCAGTGAAAAGCATTCTCCATGTTTCAATAAGCTCGTTCCCTTCTTCACTGTTTCCATATCATCTAACAATTGTCTCTATGTAGGTTATTCCTACTATAGATTTTAGTCCACCTATCGGCCAAAGTTCGTTCCTCAAAACTCTATTTAATTTTCCTGATAATCCTCTTAATCTCTCAGCTTCATGCAGAATTTTCTCACAAATTATTCTTATCGGGCTTTCAGGTATATTTGATAGGTCCTTCTCTGAGACATTCCTCATTCTTCTGCACAATAGACACAATAAAAAATAAAATTCCAGACCCTCACACCTATTCAATACTCGCTCCTTCCTTTCAGACTCCAAGGCCACTGAAATTGCTCCCACACAATGACTAACGTCTAGCAGATTCACACCTCTCACACAATTGTTCTCTCCAAACCGTTATTCAATTACCCACTCAATCGCTCCTACTCAATTATTCGAATCAATTGCTCTTATTCAATCGCTCTCCCAACTTTCTTATCAGCTAGATCACAATCACTTCATTCAACTCTCAGCCTTTAAACAATGAATTTCCGGTTTCCAAAACTAAGGCTCCGGCTCTCAATAGCAATCTCTCCCAAGCAGCAATCTCTCCTTCTCAAACCACTTTAAGTTCACACAGACAAACAAACAGGAACCAAGCAAGTAAAACTACAATCAAACAAGAAATTATTCCCCCGATTACAAGTAAACCAAGACACAACCCAATATAAACTACAAGCATCCACTTGTTATGACGATGAATCACACTCTAATAAATCCTCCTTGTGGCGTACTTGGTCAACAGAACAACTCCTCCCCCAACACAGCTATCGAAAGAATACGAACCCTGATTGAACCACCACAAATCAGATTCTAACAATACTACAATCCCGATTTAAACAATTATTTAATTCAAACGCACTTTTACTTCAATTATCTAATACCCAAAAATCCTTAAGCACTCACACAGGCATTACAATTAGCAGACCGCGAACTTAACAAAATCTGAATCTTAACACACTCTAAATCTTTTTACATACGCAAAGTATCTATACAATTTGGATCCAATAAAGATGCTACAAAAGACGGTGCTGGATTTCTACAATTTACAATAATAATTTAACACGTTAGCGCACAGTTTACAAACACTCGATCTCAATGCTGCGTCGCGCTGTTATCAATCAGTGAACCTCTCCCTCTGATACCGAAGATTTTCCCCTTCCTAGGGTACACTTTACTGAGGGGTACTACTTCTTAAATGGACTACTTTTCCTCCTAAATGTTACTTTCCCCAGCTAAGACGGGACATCTCTAGGGGAAAACACAATAACAGTTCCCCACTACTGTACCTAACCACTGCGGGTTCGATCCTTGTATCTGCCTGACCAAGCCCTCCGAGCCTCATTCAAGCAGAGGCACTCCATAAGGTCAAGCAGTCCCAGAAAATTGACACAGGACCTCATGAGAGCAGCCTTGTATAAGTCCTCGAACTATGAGGGACCGAACCACATGGGGGTGGTCTCTATACAGTCCATTAACAGATATCGATTAACACAGTACATGACAGATATTTCCCAAACCAATAATACAATGACTAATACATTGTATTCAAATAGAGCTTCTCAAAGGAAGCAAACATAGCACCATTTGCCCAGATATTCAAGAAACCCAGACAAGGTCCAACACTGAATCTAACCAACATCTAGCAAAGTAAAGCTTTGCAAGAATATTTACAATGTGTATGTCTGGTTTTCATTCACCCAATCCATTTCATGCAATTTACATCTAATTGTCAGAATGTGCAGATGATCCATTCTTTTCCTGCAACTCTTATCTAGGCTCTAGACGAGCTGGCACCACTTCTGCAAATTGACCAAATGACCTAGCAGCCCAGAAGCTTTTACTCAATATTAATGTCCTGGCCTCCTCAACTTGGCCACAATTACCATGAGTGTATGCACACACACACACACACACACACACACACACACACACACACACACACACACACACACACACACACACACACACACACACACACACACACACACACACACACACACACACACACACACACAGTGGCTTGCAAAAGTTTTCATAGCCCTTGAACTTTTCCACATTTTGTCACATTAAAACCACAAACGTAATGTTTTTTATTGGGATTATATGTGATAGACCAACACAAAGTGGCGCATAATTGTGAAGTGGAAGGAAAATGATACATGGTTTTCAAATTATTTTACAAATAAAAAACTGAAAAGTGTGGCATGCAAAATTATCCAGCCCCCTTTACTCTGATTCCCCTAAATAAAATCCAGTGTAACCAATTGCCTTCAGAAATCACCTAATTAGTAAATAGACTCCACTTGTGTGTAATCTAATCTCAGTATAAATACAGCTGTTCTGTGAAGGCCTCAGAGGTTTGTTAGAGAACATTAGTGAACAAACAGCATCATGAAGCCCAAGGAGCACACCAGACAGGTCAGGAATAAAGTTGTGGAGAAGTTTAAAGCAGGGTTAGGTTATAAAAAATATCCCAACACTGCATGGAGCACTGTTCAATCCATCATCCAAAAATGGAAAGAGTATGGCACAACTGCAAACCTACCAAGACATGGCCGTCCACCTAAACTGACAGACCGGGCAAGGAGAGCATTGATCAGAGAAGCAGCCAAGAGGCCCATGGTAACTCTGGAGGAGCTGTTGAGATCCACAGCTCAGGTGGGCGAATCTGTCTCCACAAATCGGGACTTTATGGAAGAGTGGCAAGAAGAAAGCCATTGTTGAAACAAAGCCATAAGAAGTCCCATTTGCAGTTTGCCACAAGCCATGTGGGGGACACAGCAAACATGTGGAGGAAGGTGCTCTGGTCTGATGAGACCAAAATTGAAGTTTTTGGCCTAAATGCAAAACGTTATGTGTGGAGGAAAACTAACACTGCACATCACCCTGAGCACACCACCCCCACTGTGAAACATGGTGGTGGCAGCATCATGATGTGGGGATGCTTTTCTTCAGCAGGGACAGGGAAACTGGTCAGAGTTGATGGGAAGATGGATGGAGCCAAATACAGGGCAATCTTTGAAGAAAACCTGTTAAACCTGTGTGTATATATATATGTGTGTGTATATATATATGTGTGTATATATATGTGTGTGTATATGTATATATATGTGTGTATATATGTGTGTGTATATATATATATATATATATATATATATATATATATATATATATATATGTATACACACACACACATATATATACACATATATACACACACACACACACACACACACACACACACACACACACACACACACACACACACATATATATATATATACATACACATACATGTATGGGGTTCGGTGCAGGGTTCACGTTTACACATTACATGCAGGGCTAAATGCAGATCAGTGCTGAGACCACAACTATTTACTATACATGGCAATTTTCCATTCATGCTAACGTTTTACGTCCAACTGTGTTCTGTATGAGAAGTCACTGATTACCTAGAGAAGTCACATTTCAAATCGAACTGGATTAGTTTCAGAACTTAAAACATTTAAATGCCTGCATGGGCTAAGAGAATTGCATGAGTTTTCTGCACCAGCAGGATATCTATGGAGGCAAGATGAGAAAGAACATCCTACTTGGAAATAATAAATCTCTTCTTCCTGCTTGTTAAAATTAAGTCTAAATTTCCATAGCAACTTCATCTTATAATCTGTGCCATGTCTGCTTCTGCAGCATTCAAGTACAATGATAGAATCCCAGGACAAAAGATGATTCTGAGATGCCTGACCTGGGCCTCCTTCGTTGCCAGAGTGAGGCCCAACGCAAATTGGAGGAACAGCACCTCATATTTCCCTTGAGTATTTTACACCCCAGCGGTATGAACATTGACTTCTCTAACTTCAGATAGCCCTGGCTTTCTCTCTCCATCCCCTTCCCCTTCCCAGTTCTCCCACTAGTCTTACTGTCTCTGACTACATCCTATCTTTGGCCCACCTCCTCCCCTGGCATCAGTCTGAAGAAGGGTGTCGACCCGAAACGTCGCCAATTCCTTCTCTCCAGAGATGCTGCCTCACCCGCTGAGTTACTCCAGCATTTTGTGTCAATCTTTGATTTAAACTAGCATCTACATTTCTTTCTTACACATGTTTAGTATTTTGTTGCATATCCTTTGCATGCAATGACTGCTTGAAGTATGCGATTCATGGACATAACCAGTTGCTGGGAGTCTTCTCTGGTGATGCTCTGTCATGCCTATACTGGTGCCATCTTATGCTTGTTTTAGGGGCTAGTCCCCTTCAATTTTCTCTTCAGCATATAAAAGGAATGCTCAATTGGGTTCAGATCGGGTGAGTGACTTGGCCACTCAAGGCTTGAACATTTTTTAGCTTTGAAAAACTCTTTTGTTGCTTAGCAGTATGTTTGGGATCATTATCTTACTGTAGAATGAACCGCCGGCCAATGAGTTTTGAGGCATTTATTTGAACTTGAGCAGATAGGATGTGTCTATACACTTCAGAATTCATTATGCTACTACCATCAGCAGTTGTATCATCAATGAAGATAAGTGAGCCAGTACCTTCAGCAGCCGTACATGCCCAGGCCATAACACCCATACCACTGTGTTTCACAGATGTGGTGGTATGCTTTGGATCTTGGGCAGTTCCTTCTCTCCTCCATACTTTGCTCTTGATATCACTCTGATGTAAGTTAATCTTCGTATCATCTGTCCACAAGACTTTTTTCCAGAACTGTAGTTGCTCTTTTAAGTACTTCTTGGCAAACTGTAACCTGGCCATCCTATTTTTGCAGCTAGCCAGTGGTTTGCATCTTGCAGTATTTCTGTTCATGAAGTCTTCAGTGGATGGTGGTCATTGACAAATCCACACCTGACTGCTGAGGAGTGTTTCTGATCTGTCGTGGATGTTTCTTTATTATATAGAGAGTTCTTCTGTCATCAGCAGAGGAGGTCTTCCTTGGCCTACCAGTCCCTTTAAGATTAGTAAGGTCACCTGTGCTCTCTTTCTTCTTAATGATGTTCCAAACAGTTGGCTGATGACTCTAACAGTCTAAGTTTGGCTGAAATCTCTAACAGTTTTATTTTTGTTTCTCAGTCTCATAATAGCTTCTTTGAATTTCATTGGCACAACTTTGGTTCTCATTTTGATAAACAGCAATAAAAGTTTCCAAAGGTGATGGAAAGACTGGAGGAAAGACTAGGTGCTAAGAGCTCTCCTATACCTGCAGTAAGGAGGCAATTAAACATACCTGAGCAATTACAAATGCCTGGGAAGCCATGTGTCCCAACTATGGGGGGACTATGCATAAACACAGCTGTAATTTTACATGGTGAAACAAAATGTATATAAATAGCCTTTATTAAAATCTGACAACGTGCACTTTAACCACGTGATTTTTTTTTCCATTACAAATCTCAAATTGTGCAGTACAGACGCAAATAAATAAATGATGGGTCTTTGTCCCAAACATTTGGGGGGGGGGGGGGGTGTGTGTGTGTGAAATAAATATATATAAATATATATAAATATATATATTACTAGACTAAGTGGGACCCGTTGGGTCCCATGTTTACACGAGAGGGCTGGCTCCCCAACGCAATATTCCACCTCTCCACCAATTCCAATATTGGTGGCCTGTGGGGGGGGGGGGAGGGGGGGGTCTGGAGCACTAGTATAGATGTTGTGGGCTGAAGGGACAGGTTTCCAGAGGGCCAATATGGACATGGTGGGCCAAATGGTTTCTTGGGCTCGCAGCTCAGTCACTCAGGCCTGGTGGGCTGGCAGCTCAGTCACTCAGGCCTGGTAGGTTGGCAGCTCTGTCACCCAGGCCTGGTGGGCAGGCAGCTCAGTCACTCAGGGCAGGTGGGTAGGCAGCTCAGTCACTCAGGGCTGGCAGCTCTGTCACCCAGGCCTGGTGGGCAGGCAGCTCAGTCACTCAGGGCAGGTGGGTAGGCAGCTCAGTCACTCAGGGCTGGCAGCTCTGTCACCCAGGCCTGGTGGGCAGGCAGCTCAGTCACTCAGGGCAGGTGGGTAGGCAGCTCAGTCACTCAGGGCTGGTGGGCTGGTAGCTCAGTTACTCAGGGCTGGTAGATTCATCACTCGGGGCTGGTGAGCTGACAGTTCACTCACGGCTATTCCTTGAAATTCCATTTCAAGCAGAGTGGAGGCCACCAAATTCAATTTCATAGCATTTCAAGCAGAGTGCGGGCCACCAAATTCAATTTCATAGCATTTCAAGCAGAGTGCAGACCACCAAATTCAATTTCATAGCATTTCAAGCAGAGTGCAGGCCACCAAATTCAATTTCATAGCATTTCAAGCAGAGTGCAGGCCACCAAATTCAATTTCATAGCATTTCAAGCAGAGTGCAGGCCACCAAGTAGCCAAACAACTCATAGCATTGTCATTTAGGGCTAACAAATAATTTATTGCAAGTATATTGCAGACTCACAGTTCAGTCGATTCACACCTTAGAATCACAGTTGTGGACTCTCCCTCATGATCTTTCAGAATGACTGACTCACGTCCAGGCATCTGGGGTTTTATAGTCCTGCCCCCACCCCCGGAAGGAACGTTACCTTAATCATGGTGATTGACAGGCGAGAGGACCAATCAGCTGATCTCAAGATTTTTTAAACACTCATATTTTTCATCGATCGGAAAAATCCTCAGGGCTGCCTCAGTGGAGGAGTACAGTGAGTAAGATGGCCAAAAAAATCATAGCAATATATGGTAGTGTTTTTTCTAAAATCAATATGCAGTGTAGACAGGAAGTGGTCAAGATGAGACTTTTAGTTATATAGATATACACACACACGTGTGTGTGTGTGTGCGCGTGTGCATATATATATATATATATATATATATATATATATATATATATATATATATATATATATATATAATAAACCCATGGGGTGTCAATGGTGTCCGTTATTGCCGGTTGTTCATTATAACCAAGGAAGGTAATATCATTGTAGGTAGTTAAAACAAAGAAATGTAGATGATGTAGATTTGTAATACACTAAAGACACAAAGTACTGGAGTAACTCAGCAAGTCAGGCATAATCGCTGGAGAACATGGATAGATGACTGATTTAGTCTGCTGAGTTACTCCAGCACTTTGTGCTATTTCAACTTAAAACAAAGTGCTGATGCCATTGGTCTGCATCAGCGAGGCTTTCTTCAGTGAGTTTAGGTATAATGAGGAGCATGCAAAGTGGTTCACATAGAAAGGAAGAATGATGGGGACATCCGGTAGGCAGCAGAGCACGGTGGCTGATTAGACAGAGAGCTCCGTACAGTCGAATAAATAAACCTCCCCTAAATTCAAAGAAAGGAAATATTTAAGTTTTAAATGAGTACAGTATGAGTGGGGGTCAAAACAAAGAGCAGAAAGATGCAAGAAAAGCAAGAAACAGAAGGTCAGGCCCGAAGCGACACAGACAAAGCCAAAAACAAACAGGCTGGTGGCGACGATGCAACAGAGGCCCTCCATGAGGGATTAAAAAGCATAAGTACACAAATCAGCAACTTGAGAAGAGAATTAAAAGTGGACTTCACATCATTCAAAGACTAATTCAAGCAGGATATGAGAAAAGAGCTGGCCGAATTTAAACATGAAATTAATCATCAGATGGCAGCGAATGCGCAAGCAATACAAGACCAAAAAAAACCGGAAGAAGCCACCACCTGAATAGAGGAGCTGGAAACATGGAGTGTCGCTGCAAACACCGTACTCCAAGAAACACTGAAAGATCAGAAGTTACTTGTCGATAAATTGAACGATCTGGAGTCCAGATCCCAAAGAAATAATCTGCGGATTATACGGTGTGCCAGAGGGTGCGGAAGGTAGCTCAGTACCTCAGTTTGTGGAGAAACTGCTCAGAAGTGAAATGTCAATCCTTGAAACAACAGATTTACAGATTCAATGAGCACACGGAGCCCTGGCACAGAAACCAAGCCCCAGCACCCCTCCGAGATCCATAATTGTCCACTTTCTCCAGTTTAAAGTTAAAGAGATGGTTCTCAAACAGGCATGGCAAAAAAAGATCCAACTTGGAGAACGAATGCTGTCTTTTGACCATGACTATACTACCGCTGTAGTACAACCACTTAAGGCATACAAACATGTTAACGGCATCCTATAAGAGGAAGGAATCCGCTTTCAGACACCATTTACCAAGATACGTATTCACTGGGACAGCGGACACCAAACCTACAACAACGCAATGGAGAGGCTACAAAGTGGAGGAGCCATGGGGAGACATGGACATGCCACTACTGCGTGAACAACTCTGCCAAACAACGCTGTGGCAGCTCATCGAGAGACACAGAAAATCAGAGACAGTCAGACGGGCATCGGGGCGCCTTCAAGAATCCCAACGAAAGACTCGTGGTTGTATAGTGGCCATTTGGTCTGTTTTGCATGTAATTGATGATGGCATGTGCCGTTAAATTTTAGACTGCCCGTGATATTGTGGGTAGGATTTATGTTGTGTTTGGAGCTAAGATGCTTGCGCAGTAGTTTAGTTTTTAGTGTAGTTTGGAGTGAGTAGGTTAACCCTTCGACCATGCGAGCCATGCGAGGTCTAAAGGAGATCATGCGAAGTGTAATGGAGACATGAGGAGTTTTCTAATGTTTGAAGTAATAAGCTAGAGTTCGATGAAGATTGTAGTAACGAGTTGGAAGAAATGTAGATGTATCTCACTGTTTTCTATCAACAATAAAGCATTTATTCATCAAAAGACTGTTTTTTGAAGCCACATCTGTGAAGAAGCTCTGAAAGTCTCTGTGAGCTAGCTCGCATGCATATCGAAGATATTCCCTTTAACCCTCTCATCCATTTAGTGGCTAGAGAGTTAATTTCTCGAAAGATATGAAAATTTGCCGGTACCTTAAGTCGAAGGGAACCTCCGGCAGGGGGGCTTAAATACCAGTCCCAGAAAGTGGGACAGAACATTAAGTCAAAGTGAACCTCCAGCAGGGGGGTTAAATACCAGTCCCAGAGAGTGGGATAGAAGATTAAGTCAAAGGAGACCTCCGTCACAGGAGTGAAACAAGTCCCAGAGATTGGGACAGAAGATTTGGTTAAAATCTCGGAGAGGCTTAGCCAGAGGAGACTGGTTCCATGAGGAACTGAAGATAATAGATATCGGCCAGAGGAGGCCTTGAGGTCTATCAACAGCATTGAGACTTAAGTGAAGGCAATATTACAGGACTTGTGAGTAGAAATCGATTATTATTCTTTGAATTTCAAGTTGCGAAGCTTTAATTTTAAACGGCAAATGTGACAGAGACTCAGAAAGTGTTTTTTCATTCTGTATGGAGATTCCAGCCAGACCGACCTTGGATTGTTTTGAATCTTTTGATAAGCGCATTCCATTTGAATTATCGTCATCTTGTAGCCCATGGATGTTGGAGAGATGTTCTCTACATTATCAGTATGTTATGGTTTTGAAGGAAATGTTGACAAAACAAAGCCAGAGTTACTAGCAGAACACACTGTACGATTAATTTAAAGACTTGGCGATCTGCCAAGACCTCTTTACAATCAGACCAGCCAGACAACTTAAAGAAACCCAGAAAAAGGAAAACGTGATATGTGAACAAGGAACAAATCCATTGGTAGCTACAGAGAACTTGTGTATCAAGAAGAAACCGAGAGAGAGAGAGAAACAAATTATGGATACAGGTTAACAGATTAATTGAGAAACAGAAGAAACTAATGGAATCAGAACAGAACATGATCAAGGTAAAATCTAATATGAGCTAACTATGGAACCTTACCCAGGAGGTTGGCAAGAAACAAGATAAGCTTGTTCAGAGCCATCTTGGGAAGAACGCAGAAGACACACCCAGTGCCATGAAGACAAGAAGAACATATTCAATGATTTCATGAAAAAGGCAAGTGGTTATCTGGAATTATACCACAACTTATGAGCTAAGTAGCTGGAAGTGCGAAGCAACAAAGTGCCAGCCTTGATGGCAGGTAGCACAGCCATCAAGGCTGTGCTACCTGTCGATCACCAACCCCTCACACTCACCCCCTATGACGTATACGTGGCACTGAGTAGGACTAATGCACGTAAAGCTGCTGGCCCTGACGGCATCCCCGGGCGCGTGCTCAGGGTCTGTGCGGCGCAGCTGGCAGACGTCTGGACTGATATCTTCAACCTGTCACTTGCCCAGGCAGTTGTCCCCACGTGCCTTAAAACCACCTCCATCGTGCCAGTGCCAAAACACTCCACTGCGGCAAGCCTCAACGACTTCCGCCCAGTTGCACTTACCCCCATCATCACCAAGTGCTTCGAGAGGCTGGTCCTGGCACACCTCAAAAGCTGCCTACCCCCCACACTGGATCCCTATCAGTTTGCCTACCGCAAGAACAGGAGTACGGAGGATGCCATCTCAACGGCACTTCACTCCGCCCTCTCCCACCTCGACAACAGAGACACTTACGTAAGAATGCTGTTCATCGATTACAGCTCAGCATTCAACACCATTATACCATCAAAATTGATCACCAAACTCGGTAACCTGTGCATCGCTCCTTCCCTCTGCAACTGGATAATGGACTTTCTAACCAACAGACCCCAGTCTGTTAGGTTAGACAAGCACACCTCTTCAACCCTCACCCTGAACACCGGCGTTCCACAGGGCTGTGTGCTGAGCCCCCTCCTCTACTCCCTCTTCACCTATGACTGCACACCTGTACATGGTACTAACACCATCATCAAGTATGCAGATGATACAACGGTGATTGGCCTCATCAGCAACAACGATGAGTCGGCCTACAGGGAGGAGGTCCAGCACTTAGCAGCATGGTGCGCTGACAACAACCTGGCCCTTAACTCCAAGAAGACCAAGGAGCTCATTGTAGACTTCAGGAAGTCCAGGGGCGGCACGCACACGCCCATCCACATTAACGGTACGGAGGTGGAACGTGTTTCTAGCTTCAGGTTCCTGGGAGTCAACCTCTCCGACGACCTCTCTTGGACCCACAATACCTCAACTCTGATCAAGAAGGCTCACCAGCGTCTCTTCTTCCTGAGGAGACTGAAGAAGGTCCATCTGTCTCCTCAGATCCTGGTGAACTTCTACCGCTGCACCATCGAGAGCATCCTTACCAACTGCATCACAGTTTGGTATGGCAACTGCTCTGTCTCCAACCGGAAGGCATTGCAGAGGGTGGTGAAAATTGCCCAACGCATCACCGGTTCCTCGCTCCCCTCCATTGAGTCTGTCCAAAGCAAGCGTTGTCTGCGGAGGGCGCTCAGCATCGCCAAGGACCTCTCTCACCCCAACCATGGACTGTTTACCCTCCTACCATCCGGGAGGCACTACAGGTCTCTCCGTTGCCGAACCAGCAGGTCCAGGAACAGCTTCTTTCCGGCGGCTGTCACGCTACTCAACAACGTACCTCGGTGACTGCCAATCACCCCCCCCCCCCGGACACTTATTATTATTTATTCAAATCATTTGCTGTGTCGCTCTTCCAGGGAGATGCTAAATGCATTTCGTTGTCTCTGTACTGTACACTGACAATGACAATTAAATTGAATCTGAATCTGAATCTGAATCTGAATGGAAGATGAAATGACACGACGAGATAATATCTCCAATATATCTTCATGAGGATCAAGACATAAATCTGGTTCTTCAGCCAATTCAGTGTAGAGAGCTTCTGCTCGATTGGGAGTTAAAGCTGAGCTAGCTGCTCTCTCAATAGAAGCGGATGCCATGAATAAGAAACATGAGATTGTGCGGGATCAAGAAGAGATGAGATGACATAAACAAGAAGAGATGGCGCGACAGCAAGAAGAGATGACGCGACAAGAAGAAGAGGTAAGACAACGTAAGGACCAACTGGAATTAGACACAAAGATTGCGGTGACCAAAGCAAAGGAGGAGCTACTGGAAAGTGAGGGGTCAAGATGCTGCTCTAGATCGTCAAGGACGATGAGCTCTGGACCAAGAGGAAAAACTGCTCAAAGTGAATTGGCAGTTGGATCAATTCCACAATCGAGGTCCACCGGATTTCTAGGCTTTGAAAAACCATTGGAACAGAGGAAGATAGGGAAAAGTGTATCTCAGCAAATGAGTGCTAGATTGAACCAAACTCCCATTGGAGCGTCTGTGGATGCTCGAGACAAACCAATAGCGGACCACACTTTTTCGAGGCCTGGTGCACAGGCTCGAGCAAGCCAATATGAATCACAAAGACCTGTTTATCAACAGGTGGAGCCAAGCCAGAGTTATCAGGATGGATTATTGGCACTGTTGAATAGGCAAAATGAATTCAACGAGATCGTAGCTGGACAAAATACCTCTCTTATCCTATCACCAGCAGAAATTCCTAGATCCTTCCTACGTGGAGATCCTTTTAGTATGAAGCTTTCGCAAGGGCATTAGAAGAAATATTAGAAACTAAAGTTACGGATGGAAAGGAATGCTTACGATTTCTGGTGAAGTACACACGTGGAAGTGTTAAAGTACTTGTAGAAAGTTGTCAGGAAAAGCAAGGCAACCATGGCTATAAAAAGGCGAGAAGATTACTTGATGAGCGTTTTGGTGATGAACATATAATTGCTAACGCTTACATGGAGAGGGCCCATGCTTGGAAAGGAATCAAACCAGAAGATGGGGAGGCATTGAGTAATTATGCAATGTTTCTGAGAAATTGTTGTAGCACGATGAGAAATCTCAGCCACATGGAAGAAATGAATCTTCCGAGTAATATTAGAATCATCATTAACAAATTGCCCAGAAGAATGAGAGAAACGTGGAGAGATGAAGCTGGCAAAATAAGAGATGAAAGGAATCAAGTTGCCAGGCTACCAGACCTGGTGGAATTCTTAGAAAGAGTACGGAACATGTTAGAACCATACTGGACTATTGAAGAGCACAGACCACTTGCAACTATTAAAGGTTCTACCTTTACCAAAATTGAAGAAATATCTGAACCTATGAGAAATAATTTTGC
Source organism: Raja brachyura (assembly GCA_963514005.1). The sequence continues at coordinate 54,963,214 of OY740791.1, read as the reverse complement.
TATCACGACAACTAGAAAGAAGGGAAATGTGTCTACTAGCAAGCAAATAGATTTTGTTTGTTATGTTATGTGATGAATTTGAGCACACCATAAGATGGTGTCGAAGATTCAAAATGAAAGAAGATTCAAGATGAAAGATTCAAGATGAAAGTTGGATTTCTTGAAGGAGAAGGGAATCGGGTTTGGATGTTTGAAAAAAGGGTATATGGTGAGAGACTGTAAGAGTCCTATGATTTGTTCTAAGTGCAATCAATATCATCCTGAAGCACTTCATATAGAAGAAGAACAACCAGAGCATTGGGAAGAAGAAGACAAAGAAGTGGAACAAACAGATGATGAGCTACCGGAGCAAATAGAAGAGGATGAACTGGAGCAAACAGAACAGGGCGAGAAGCCAACTACTAGAAATGCTATCACCTCGCTCCAAGTAACTGCTCATATTGGGGCCGGGGTAGAAGCTTGTAATATTTCTATCTTACCAGTACAGGTAAGGAATAGTAAGACGAATACAGTGTTGCAAACATATGCTTTTCTGGATCATGGAAGTTCGACTACCTTTTGTACAGAAAATCTGACGAGAAGACTGAATATCACAGGAGAAGAGACTAAATTCGATTTCGTGCCATGACTAAAGGTAAGGAGAGGAGTCATTACATTACAAGTATGGAGATATCAGTTTGGATGAAGATAATTGTATCGGACGTGTTTACGCATGGAACTATGCCTGTTGGTCGTCAAAATATACCAAGACATGAAGACTTGAAACAATAGCCTTACCTGAAGGATGTCAAGATATCTGAAATAAATTCTAATGTTGATCTACTTATCGGAATGAATGTTTTGAAGGCTTTGGAATCTATACAGATTGTTAGGAGCCAAGGTGATGGGCCGTATGCTACCAAAATCCGACTTGGATGGGTTATCTATGGCTCCTTGAGAAGGAACAATGAAAACAAAAATCAGAAGAACTGTCCTGCCATTGCTGTTAATCAAATATCTACTGATGAATTAGAAAAGCTGGTGATGAAGCTATATAATCATGACTTCAATGAAAGTACCAGCAAGGAATCTGAAGAGATGTCGAATGAAGAGTTGAGGTTCATGGATATTATGAACTACTCAGTGAAAACTGACGGACACTATTGTGTGGACTTACCTTTCAAACAAGAAAGTGTTAGTCTGCCGAATAATCGTCGTATGGCAGAGCAACGTACCCAGACTTTGAAACGCAGGTTTGGCGAGAATACTAAATTTCATGAAAGAAGAATTTCTTTGAAGAATAATTTCTACAAGGATGATTGCTTGAAATCCATGTGTACTGAGCAGGAAGCAATTCTACCAGTAGAACATCTAACTTCTCTTTGCAATAAGGGAGGATTCATACTTTCTAAGTGGAACAGCAACAATTGTGAAAGCATTCCATTAGATGATAGAGCCAAATAAACCAGAGAGTTGGATTTGGACAGAGACAATCTGCCAATGGATAGAGTATTGCAGTTACTAATGTTGTACAACTGAAATATGTTAACACAGAAAAAAATCCTGCAAATGAAGTTTCCAGAGAACGAACAGTGAACCGTTTCTTAAGCGATTAGAGATGGATCAATGAAATAAAATCTCTCTGTAAGCCAAACAGAGAATGGCCAAATCTTGAGCTGGGATTTGAAATATCTGCTAATGATCTGGACAATAAATCAAACATAACTGTGAACTTTATTGTTAAAGATCCTGTTATTTTTTTGAAGGATTTTCATACTTCAACATTACTGTTACAACACATCCACGAGTTGATTGGACATGGAGGAAGACGTTTCATGCTATCAAAGCTTTGGACTATTATGTTTTGGACTATACATTGGGTATCATGCCTGATTTTAAGGGTTTGGTATGCACGATACGACTTTGTACTAAAACCACTGTTTTAATAAGATTAATAACCAAGTTATGCTTGCTTTTAGAAGGCGAAAGTGAAGATGGAAGAGTCGATGAAGAATTTTGATTGCATGAATTTTATAGTGCATGCTATTTTTTCCTCGTTAGTATAGTGTTTAGTATCCTCGTTTGTCACGCGGGAGACCGGAGTTCAATTTCCCGACGAGGAGCCACAGGGTTTTATTCCCTGACCTTTTGCTTGTGATGTATGTTCAGCCTTTATGACCACTTTTTTAATGTTTATTAGCACTTTCCTCGTTATACACTCGGAACAATTAGGGGCCGGTATGTAGTGGCCATTTGGCCTGTTTTGCATGTCATTGATGATGGCATGTGCCTTTAAATTTTAGACTACCCTTTATATTGTGGGTGGGATTTATGACATGTTTTTGGGCGTGTTTGGAGCTAAGATGCTTGCGCAGAAGTTTAGTTTTTTGTGTAGTTTGGAGCGAGTAGGGAGAAGGTTAACCCTTCGACCATGCGAGGTCTAAAGGACATCATGCGAAGTGTAATGGAAACAAGAGGAGTTTTCTAATGTTTGAAGTAATAAGATGGAGTTCGATGAAGATTGTAGTAACGAGTCGGTAGAAATTTGGATGTATCTCACCGTTTTCTATCAACAATAAAGCATTTATTCATCAAAAGACTGTATATTGAAGCCATATCTGTGAAGAAGCTCTGAAGGTCTAGCTCTGAATGAGCTAGCTTGCATTCTTATCGAAGATATTCCCCTTAACCTTGCTCATCCATTTAGCGGCTAGAGAGTTAATTTCTCGAAATATATGAAAATCTGCCACTACAGCTTGAACCGTGATACGTTATGAGGGTACGCATAGACATGGATAATACAGTGGCCTCTGCCACTATATGCTAGAATACTGAGTTTTCATGGAATCCGAGGCTGACAAATATGTATATAGATGTGTATATTCATAGACAAATCCGTTTATAAGCCTGGTTCTAAAAATATCACCAATCATCACAGACCTCACGTGAGTGTAATTAATGTTGACTTAATATAACTTTCTGTATTAGATAAATCCGACTGTTAGGGAGATTATCGAAATATTAGAGATAGAATGAATGGAGAGACACATAGAGGTTATCCCCCTTATCTAGGAGAGGCCTTTCTTAGTGTTAGGCTTCCCCCCTCAATTTACAAAGGGACTTAGGATTTGTGGTGGAGAGAATACTCTTTTTTGGGAATCGATATATGTTTTGATGTTTTGTTTTGTTTTGTTTTACCAGGCCGCACCTTTGTTTGTTGATATGTTTTTGTTCGTTGTTCAGAATGGTACTGGTGTTGAGTTGAGGGGATACAGTGAAATCAATCACACTAGATGTAATGATGCAATGTCAAGGACTTAAACTGATGTTTTCAATTGTTGGGTAATCCGATTAAGGGGGCTAAAGTCATGACTAAATTGAAAAAAGTGAAGATGCATATTACTTTCTTACAAGAAACCCATTTATCGTGACAAGAGCACGAGAAGCTGAAAAGATTTGGATATAAAAACACATATTATAGCTCACATACAGGTCACAAAAGAGGAGTGGCAATCTTGATATCCAACTCAGTCAAATTAGAAATGTTTAAAGAAATAAAAGACAAAGAAGGGAGGTATATCCAGTGTTGGATTTAGATGAAGAGAGGCCCTAGGCTATTCCACTTGTGAGGCCTCTCCCAATCCCCCACCCCCACGACTAGAGGAAGATGGAAGAGTCCACCAGATTGATACCGATGTGCAGCCGAGTGTGGCCAATGAGATAAGGGGATGGAAAGCCGTGCTTTTTATTTATTTATTGCCAGCGCTAGTGTCGAGTTATCGGCTTAAAACACTATTATTCTAAAATGGAGGGCAAGGAAAATTATTGAAGTGTTGTTTAGAGACTACAGTGCTGTGTGACAGCATATGTAAGAAAGGCCTATGACAGTGTCCAAAATATTGTGCACCAGGCCCGTTGGAAGCGTTTCAAAAAGGGGGGGTGGCATGGCAGGATTTAAAAATTTTGATGTGAAATAAGCAGCGCATATCACAAGCGCGAAGCTCAGTCCTTAAGCGGGCCCTGGATGCTCTGGGATTTTAGATGCTCTCTGGTGTATTCTGAGCCTTATTTTGGAGCATTTTTGCACCAAAGTTATGACCAATATTTCAGAAATAATTTTGGTTGAATCAAGAGCAATGAATGGGTGGAATGGGATGATAGGGGTCATTGTTGTATACATTTTAAAAAATCCAGAATTGAATTATCTAGTTGTACTGTAAAATGTTAAGTAAAATGTTATAAAGGAGCATGCAAACACTGCAAAAACACTGCAGTAAATAATTGTTTGATATTATTCATATGGAGGAGAAAATATAATTGCTCTAAAACCTACCTTAATTTTGCAATCTCACTGAAGATAATCCCCCTTTCCCTCTCCCCCCTCCTCCTTCTCCCTTCCTCCACCTTTCTCCACTCTCCCCCCTCCCTCTCCCCCTCCCTCCCTCTCTCTCCCCCCCTCTGTCTCTACACCCCCCCCCCCCACATCTCACTTGCTCCCTCCCCCGCAGCGAGGCACCGCAGCGCCTCCCCCCCCGCCTCACCCCCCCCCCCCCCCCCCCCCCCGGCACAGAGAAACTGGGCATGCCCTGAACGCAATATTCCACTACTTACCTGGAGTAGACATGAGGCATCGAGGTGATTATGTGGAGTGCAAATGGAGATCTGAACCCACCTAGGCCCACTGCGCACAAAGACAGCATCTTGGGGGAAGCTGAAGTCACCGGCTTCCCACAACTGCGCAGGTGTGCATGGTCGCACTTTTTTCCCCCCAAAACTTCCAGCGGACCGGAACGAGAATTTCGGGTAATTTCTGTCAAAGTGGAAACGCTCATTGCTCTCTAAATTTTTTTTTCTCTGGATTTTTTTTACTCTGGGAAAAAAACACCCTGGCCAGAGGCCCCTTAGTTTTTGAGGCCCTAGGCTTCAGCCTACGAAGCTTATCGGTAAATCCGGCTCAGGGTATATCATAGTAAAGGGCAAAGTTGATAATAATATACTGGCACTGGTGAATATCTATGCTCCCCCAGATAGTGATAAGCATTTTTTCAAATCCCTATTTGGTATTATTGCAATGGAAGCAGAAGGAATTTGTATATGTGGGGGGGATCTGAATTTTGTACAGAATCATAGGCTTGATATGACAAGTAAAAATAAGAATAAGAACCAGTTAACAAAACTACTAAACACTACCTGTGAAGAATTTGGACGAGGGAATTGAATGCAACATCTCCAAATTTGCAGATGACACCAAGCTGGGGGGTATAGTTAGGTGTGAGGAGGATGCTAGGAGGCTGCAAGGTGACTTGGATAGGTTGGGTGAGTGGGCAAATGCATGGCAGATGCAGTATAATGTGGATAAATGTGAGGTTATCCACTTTGGTGGCAAAAACATGAGGGTATAATATAATCTGAATGGTGGCAGATTAGGAAAAGGGGAGATGCAACGAGACCTGGGTGTCATGGTGCACCAGTCATTGAAAGTCAGCATGCAGGTGCAGCAGGCAGTGAAGAAAGCAAATGGTATGTTAGCATTCATAGCGAAAGGATTTGAGTATAGGAGCAGGGAGGTTCTACCGCAGTTGTACAGGGTTTTGGTGAGACCAGTTTTGGTCTCCAAATCTGAGGAAAGACATTCTTGCCATAGAGGGGGTTCAGAGAAGGTTCACCAGACTGATTCCTGGGATGTCTGGACTTTCATATGAAGAAAGACTGGATAGACTCCACTTGTACTCACTGGAATTTAGAAGATTGAGGGGGGATCTTATAGAAACTTACAAAATTCTTAAGGGGTTAGATAAGCTAGATGCAGGAAGATTGTTCCCGATGTTGGGGGAGTCCAGAACAAGGGGTCACAGTCTAAGGATAAGGGGGAATTCCTTTAGGAGCGAGATGAGGAAAACATTCTTTACACAGAGAGTGGTAAGTCTCTGGAATTCTCTGCCACAGAAGGTCGTTGAGGCCAGTTCATTGGCTATATTCAAGAGGGAGTTGGATGTGGCTCTTGTGGCTAAAGGGATCAGGGGGTATGGAGAGAAGGCAGGTACGGGATACTGAGTTGGATGATCAGCCATGATCATATTGAATGGCGGTGCAGGATCGAAGGGCCGAATGGCCTACTGCTGCACCTATTTTTCTATGTTTCTAATTTGGTTTTCTTGATGTCTGGTGGAATTTTCACCCTCTAGAAAGAGACTATACACATTACTCAATACCACACTCAGTATACTCCAGAATAGACTGTTTCTTAATGCAGAAAGAAGACTGTTATAAGGTAACAGATTGCAGAATTGGTGTTGCAGATGTATCAGACCATAATGCCATATACTTAACAATTCAAATGGAGAGTAGAAGGTAAAACACAGTGTGGCGATTAAATGTTGTAATAGTGAATGATAAAACTACTGTTAATGGCATTAAATTGGAAATCATAAGTTATCTAGAGGAGAATGACAATGGGGAGGTGGACCCATCCATACTATGGGACTCATTAAAGGCTGTAATACGAGGTAGGTTAATAGCTAGGGCATCACATATTAAAATGGCCTGAATGAAAACATATAATAAGTTGATATTAGACCTGAAGGATTTGGAACAGAAGTACAAAAATAATAAGGACCAGAGAACTTATAAACAAATAGAAGATTTGAGGGGACAAATGGATGGAATATTGGGTCAAGGGTGTAGAAAAATGCAAGATTTGTAAAACAGGCACATTATGAGCTTGGCCCTAAATCCATAAAAATACTTGCCCGGAGGCTACGCAAACAACAGGCTGACAACACCATACACAAAATTAAGGACCCCTGTACATAGAAATTGAAGAGTGATCCAAAAAAAGTAGAATATATCTTTCAGGAATATTATAAAGAATTATATACTCAAACCTCTACAGATGGGGAATCAATGAGAACTTTTTTAGTACAATAGATCTGCCCTGTATTGGAGAGACACAAAATAAAATAATCACTGCAGAAATATCACTGGAGGAGATAGAGAAGACAATTGGTAGGATGAAAACAATCAAGGCCCCAGGCAGTGATGGTTTCCCTCGAGAATGGTATAAAATATTTCGGAATGAGCTGAACCCACTTCTTCTGAGAACCTTTAACTGGATTATCAAAGAAGGCAAGACACCCCCGTCATGGAAAGAGGCATTTATAATATTAATCCCCAAAGAGAACAAAGACAAGGAAAATTGTACCAACTACAGACAGATAACAATTCTAAATGTGGACTATAAATTATATTCTTCAAATATCTCCAAACGATTTGAAAAGTTCATGCCAGATTTAATTGATGAAGACCAGACCGGTTTTATAACAGGCAGACAAACCCAGGACAGTATTAGACGAACCCTACATATAATACACAATATTCAAAAGGAAAGTACGCTTGCTGTCCTGATAAGCCTAGACACGGAAAAGGCTTTCGTAGGGTTAATTGGGAATTCTTATATCAAACACTAGAAAGATTTGGCTTTACTGAAGATTCAATTCAAGTTATTAAAGCAATTTACCAGCAACCTACTGCAAGAGTAAAGATGAATGGGTCCTTAACAGAGAGATTTGTGTTAGGAAGAGGAACGAGACAGGGATGTTGTCTTAGCCATACCCTGTTTGCTATATATATTCAGCCATTGGTTCAAGCAATTCGTCAAGATAGGGAACTGAGGGGAGTAACTATAAGAGACAGAGAACATAAAATTGGCCTTTTTGCAGATGACGTAATGATGTATCTCACGGAAGTAAACACCTCCTTTCCAAGGATGATGGGGATCATAGAGAAATGTAATTTTTATGCAGAATATAAAGTGAATATTTCAAAAACTTAAATTTAATTAAAAACTCCTATTTAATTGTGCACATCCAAACACTCTTGGGGAAAAAAGCACTTCCTGGATATATCAGGAGTATAATCGATCCAATAACGATATTACTTTAGAAATCTGGTTCACTCTTACCAGACAACATAAACTGAATAAAGGACAAAAAGTATTAAGATGGATAGCTTTGGATAGTGAATTTAAACCAGGGATGTATGACTCAACATTTAAAGAGTGGAAAGAAAAAGGAATGACTGCATTTCGTACTGTTACTGAAAATGGAGACCTAAGAAGTTTTCAAGATTTGAAGGATAGATTTGCACTTCGGAACCAAGACTTGTTTAGATACCTCCAACTGAGAGATTATTACAATAAAAAAGTAAAAAAGGAGGCACGAGAAGAAAATAATCCAGTGGTAGAAGCGATAGTTAATGCGTATCATCAAAAAACATCAAGGATTATTTCTAAACATTACCATATTTTAATGGAATGTCAAGCTACAACTACATTTTATGTAAAATGTAAAGCAACTGTCCCACTTCCACAAACAAATTGGTGACCTCTGCCGAGTTTGCCTTTGATTCATACTCGCAGCATGGTCGCCATGAGCTCATAGGAGGTCTTCGTAACGCTTCCTCATGTTCGTGAGTGGTCTCCGTGTACTTGTGGCCTCAAGCAGGTTGCGGCGTTTTTCCAGCCCGATAAAAAATGTCCACGAGTAAAAAAAAGGTTGTCATGGAAAAAATTGACACTTTTTACTCGTAGGTAGGTTGTGATGGTAGTCGTAGATACTGGTAGGTAGTCATAGGTCGGTAACTGCCCCGAGAAAAAATGCAAACATGACGTCATTTTATCATGTCATCATTTTCCACTGGTAACTAGTCGTAGGTGGTCTTAGGTGTGGAAGACTGAGGTCGAGGAGGGTCGTAGGAGGTCGTAAACATAGTCATAGGTGGTCATTGACATAGTAGTGGGAGGCCGTAGACATAGGCGTAGGAGGTCTTTTACCTTGATATGTTTTTCAATTTGTCTAGGGTCTTCTAAACTCGTGGATTAGGTCATCCAAGTGGGACAGGCCCTTAAGTGGGAAAAGGAATTGAACATCACAATCTCAGAAGCATGGCATCATATGTGTGTAACACTATAAACATCCACTAATTCACAAAAATGGAGAGAATTTAATTGGATTTAATCTTTATTACACTGAACATAAAAAGCAAACAATTTCTAAGGCAGCAAACATTCTGGAGGCAATGTGGCCAATCAGACGCAAATCATGCACATATCTTCTGGAGTTGCCCAAAAATAGAACCATTTTAGGACAATGAATTCAGTATTAAAGGAGGTATTAGGATATATAAGTCTCCAAGAAGTGTTCCATTTTATACCGGGGTAATATAACTACAGTGGTGCTGTTTAAACTCCTACTCACAGTTGGCAGAAAGGCCATTACAAGAAACTGGCTTGCAGCAGACACACCCAGACTTGGACAATGGTTAGACATAGTACAGGAAATATTTCTGATGGAGAAAATGACATCTATATTACTGAAAGTCTGATCTTGACCGCTTTTGGCTCGCTGTGCTGTGAGCTCCGAGAGAACGCTGCCACCTACGGCCATCATTTTTGGCCAGCTTGCGCAGAGGCCCCCGCCGCCTTCCTCGACCAGAGGATTTTTCCCATCGATGAAGAAACAGAGAGATATTAATGTTTTTTTTAAATTTGCCATTCTCTCTACTGCCCCTGCTGGAGGGAGGGGAGGGACTATAAAACCAGGAAGTGGTGTGCCACACTAAGTCTCTGCAAGATGGAGGAAGCCAGAGGGTCACGTCTGTCTGAGCTCTGAATAGCACTGAACACATGTCTACTCAACTGTGAGTGCCTTTAATGTGGTTTGAAAATGAAAATATGGTTGGTTTGAAGTAAAAAGGCACTGCCTGCAAATGTTTGTTTGGGGGGTTAGAATTGAAGTTAAAAGGCACTACTTACTGCAAATGGTGGTTTGGCTTCTTTGGGTTGAAGTTAAAAGGCACTACTTACTGCAAATGGAGGTTTGCCTGCTTTGTGTTGAAGTTAAAAGGCACTACTTACTGCAAATGGTGGTTTGGCTGCTTTGGGTTGAAGTTGAAAGGCACTACTTACTGCAAATGGTGGTTTGGCTGCTTTGGGTAACTTCCTGTTTGCACTGTATATTGTTTTTAGATAAAACACTACCACTTATGGCTGTGATTTTTGACCATCTTACTCAGTCCCCCTCCGCTCAGCAGGTGCAGAGGATTCTTCCCATCAATGAAAAATAAAAGCGTTATTAGTGTTTAAAAAATGTTGAGAATCTCTCTCCTGTCAATCACGCCATGAAGGCCACGCCTTTTCCGGTGGGAGGGGGAGGGGGTAAAAGACCTGGATCTGTGGGTGTGGCTCAGTTTCTGCATGATGGGGAGGGAGAGGTCATGACTGTCTGAGGTGTGAATCAACTGAACACACTGAATGTCTACTGAACTGCGAGTTTGGTGTTTTGTGTTGTTTCATGGTGGTTTCACCCTGCTTGAAATGGTATGAAACTGCATCTGAATGTGATGGCCTTGCACCCTGAATGAAATTGTATGAAACTGCATTTGAAGGTGGTGGCATTGCACCCGGCATGAAATGGTATGAAGCTGCATTTGAATTTGGTGGCCTTGCACCCTGCTTGACATGGTATGAAACTGCACTGAATTTTGTGGCCTTGCACCCTGCTGAAAAGTGGTATGAAACTGCACTTGAATTTGGTGGCTTTGGATCCAGCTTGAAGTGGTATGAAACTGCACTTGAATTTGGTGGCCTTGCACCCTGCTTGAAGTGGTATGAAACCACTTGAATTCAGTGGCTTTGCACCCTGCTTGAAGTGGTAAGAAACTGCACTTGAATTTGGTGGCCTTGCACCCAATTTGAAATGGTAGGGAAAATGGATTTGAATTTGGTGGCCTTGCATCCTGCTTGAAATGGAATTTCAAGGAATAGCCATGAGTGAACTGCCAGCCCACCAGCCATGAGTGAGCTGCCACCACATCAGGCTTGAGGGACCGAGCTGCCCACCCCAAGAACCCATACCAGCGCTCCATAAAGCACCCCCCACTGGCCACCAATATTGGAATTTGTGGAGAGGTGGAATATTGCGTCATGTGAACATGGGACCCAACGGGTCCCACTTAGTCTAGTATTCTCTAAGACTGAAAGAAGACGAGTTTAACATAAAATGGGGAAAAATGGATTAGGTTCAGAAATAAAGACATCACCACTGTATAATTTTATTTACAATAATGTAAGTTATTGGAAAATGTTTTAATAAGAAAATGGTTCTGTATACTGCATCATTAATTGTAAACTGAACCCCCCGCTGCACACCGTTTCACTGCATTGTTGCATGTTTTGTTGTTATACTTGAGTTTTATTTGTATATACTTAATAGCAATAAAGGCTAAAGTGAAACAAAAGGATGAATGTTGAAACAGATTTGTTCGACAGATGGAGAGACTGCAGAAAGCAACAGTACAAAGGAATCTTCCCAGAACCTGAAACATAAAGCCAACTCACAGGTTCAGCAAGTAATTGTGAAGACTAATGGAATGGCTTTTATGAATGTTAATGGGGGTCGAAACCCTTTTTCAAACAGATGGGGGGGGGGGGGGGTAAAGATGAAAGGACGAGGTGGAGCCAGTGGTGCTGAGGGAGAACTGAGAAGGGGAGGAGAAAGTAAGGACTACCTGAAATTAGCGACAATGTTCATACTGCTGGGGGTGCAAACTGCCCATGCGAAATATGAGGTGCTGCTCCTCCAATTTACGGTGGTCCTCACTCTGGCCATGGAGGAGGCTGAGGACAGAAAGGTAGGATTCGGAATGGGAGGGGGAGTTAAAGTGCTGAGCCATCGGGAGATCAGGTTGGTTATTGCGAACCGAGCGGAGATGTTCGGCGAAGCGATCGCCAAGACTACGCTTGGTCTCACCAATATAGAGCAGCTGACATCTAGAGCAGCGGATGCAATAGATGAGGGTTGGAGGAGATGCAGGTGAACCTCTTCTGCACCTGGAAAGACTGCTTGGGTCCTTGAATGGAGTCAGGGGGGGGGGGGGGGTGGGGGGGAAGGTAAAGCGACAAGTGTAGCATTTCTTGTGCCCAGAGAGGGGACGGTTCGGGTGGGAAGGGACAAATTGACCAGGGAGTTACGGAGGGAGCAGTCTCAGCAGAAAGTAGGCAGGGGAGAAGATGGGAAGATGTGGCAAGTGGTGGGTTCACGTTGGAGGTGGCAAAAATGACGGAGGATTATTTGTTGTACGTGATGGCTGGGAGGGTGGAAGGTGAGGACAAGTACATCTAAAGTAACTTTGCATTTTATGGTTCCTTTTGTTTAAGGAAAGGAATATTACTGGAGGGAATTGAAAGATGTACTAGGATAATCTATTTTGGAGATTATTTTGTGAAGAATGGTTAAAAGCAATGGGTCAGCATTCACCAAAGTTTAGAAAAACAAAGGCAATCTTATGGAAATATAAGACTCCAAAGGGACATATCTAAGGAAATTCTATGAGAATGACTCCACTCTTGGGAATGTCTTGGAGCGGGAGGCATAAGATGTTACCTACTTAAAAATGTACAGAATTGCAAGTCTGAGGAAATCCTTGCCACGGAAAGCTTGAGGATGTATCCTTGCGCATTTCTTAAATCTGAGAGATTTGTAATTTGTAAGGGAATTCAAAGTTATTGGGGTGCATTAGGTTATGGGTAAATGATCAGGATATTGGAAGCCTTTATGCTTTAGATGTTCCGTAGCTTAAAGAACACTTGAAGGTGATTCAGATTAGTGGAGCTTATTGTCACAATTTCCAAGATAATAAAGGCCATTAATACAATTGAAATCTAAGAGGTCAAAGAATCAATGACAATGTTATTACACAGTTAAGGAATAGAAAGAGAACAATGGAAAAGAAGGGTCTTGACCTGAAACGTCACCCATTCCTTCTCTCCATGCTGCCTGTCCCACTGAGTTTTGCATTTTGTGTCTACCAAAGGATAAGTGACTGTTCTTTCAACTAAAGCAAAACACGACACAATGCTGACGTAACTCACCTGGTCCGACATTATCTCTGGAAAATTGGGGAATAGATCGTGTTTTCTCACAGAGCCTCTTGCCCAGAGTAGGGGAATTGAGAACTAAAGGACATAGGTTTAGGATGAAGGGGTAAAGGTTTAATAGGAACCAGAGGAGTACCCTTTTCACACAAAGGGTGGTGGGTGCATGGAACGAGTTGCCGGAAGTGTGGCAGGTACTATTAGAACGTTTACGAAACATTTACACAGGTACATGGATAAGATAGGTTTAGCGGGATATGGGTCAAACGCAGGCAGGTGGGACGTGTAGATGGGACACGTTGACAAATTTTGGGCAGGTTGGGCCAAAGGGCCTGTTCCTACTCCATAAGACTCTATGACTAGGACAAAAGGATTGAAGAGCTGTAAATTGTGAAGATAGTGGAAGGAATGTAGGTACAAGGTGAGTGGGAGGGGATGCTAATCCGGTGGGGCATGGAGGGGGTGGGGGGGATCCAGTATACCTTTGTGAACCGAGTGTTCCGCAAAATGGTTGTCGAGTCTATACTTGGTCTCGCCGCTGTACAGGAGCCACATTACGAGCACTGGATGTGGTAGATGAGGTTAGAGAAGGTGCATGTGAACCTGTTTAAACTGGGAGGACTGTTGAGGTTCCTGGATGGTGGTGAGGGAGGAACTATAGGGATAGGTGTTACATCCCCTGCAGTTGCAGGAGAAAGTACCTGAAGAGGGGATGTTTTGAGTGGAAAGGGATAAGTGAACCAAGGATAGACACAAAACGCTGGAGTAACTTAGCGGGACAAGCAGCATCTCTGGAAAGAAGGAATGGGTTTCGGATCGAGACCCTTTTTCAAGCCAAGGAGTTGTGGAGGGAGTGGTCTGAGTGGAAGACAGAAAGGTGCGGGAATGGGAAGATGAGATAGATGGTGGGATCTCATGTGAGGTGACAGAAATGGCGAAGAATAAAGTAGTTGGGGAGAGCATTTCCCTTTTCATTCCCACATCATTATCCTCCCCTCAAACGGAACATGGATAGAGAGTCCTCACCTTTCATCCCATGAGCATCTGCAAGGTGGGAAACTGCAGGAAGCAGGCACTCTGGCAGTAGATCCCCATGAATAGAACTAGAACCCAATTCTGAGGCACAGTAAGAACATTTCTGGGCGCATCTAGATGTTTCGCAGTTTCATATTCATGAATGCTGGTCCAGGAGTCTCAAGCATTCCCATGTATGGAGGAAGGTACTAGCAGCTCAATGCAGAACATGGAACGGCTGACATTCCTCAGAAATATTCGGTCTATTAGAGTTGCATTTGCAACAATAAGACTAATTCCTGCACCAAATGGGTTTGAAGATTATGCTTCCGGCATTTATTATTTCCTAACTGCTTTGTTCATCCAGGTATAAACCATTATGCTGCGCATTTTCATTCTTGACACTTTATTCTATTAATATTTATTCATATTGCTATTGTTGAGTTTAAGTCTTGATACAGCATTTTCTGGAATTACAGGCATAACACTTACATCCTCAAATGAATAGGTTCAAAAGTAATAGTAATTTCAAGGATAATACAAATGGTCCCTTTGTGTACTGTAAGATTCTGATTCCAAGAACTGAGACAATAATTAAGACGGAGCAGTCCAAATACTGAATGCCTTTTTAATTAGCATAAGATAACAAGCTTTACTTTACACATTAATAAAAATCAGGACAACATTGATTGCTGTCAGTAACTGTATAACTAGACATTGCCTGGAATTCACCATAGCATAGGTCTTCTCAGCAGTTGTATATTACCCTGAGGAGGTTCTAGTAAGATACACATTGAACTGCAGTTCTAAAAACAAGTACATTCCAACATCTGAACTAAAAGGATGGAGATATGAGAGAAGAGAATAAAACATTTCTACATTTTGCTTGAGCGTAAATATCTTTCATTCTCTCCAAACCACTCCATCACACAGTAATTTATTAATATAAAAAACAGTTGACATTTGTACAAATAAAATAAATGCACTGGCATTACATTAATTATAAAGTAACAGGTCAATACTATGGACTGCACGAACCTGGCCTGCAATTCTGTTGTGACAAGGTATACATTCATTATTTTCAGAATTATTCACTTGAGTCAGTCTGTACAGTATCAAGCTAGATAAATGTTATAGACAATTGCACTCATTTTTGTTGAGGTGGCTAAAGCCACAATCTCTACTATTGTATATTCTTTACATCATGCAACATTAATAACACAGCAGACAATTTTTAATAGTTTTCTACAATTATTTTTCAAATAATACACCTGAAGTGCCTAGGGGCGATTTATATTAAAACGCTGCTCTGTAAATGCAGTTTTTTTCAATTTACACGTATTTTTGAAAAGGTTACTTGAATGAAGGGCAAAAAACATAATTTACTTACAGAAGATTTTAAATTAACACTGCTCAACACACCCATCAGTCTAAGATGCTGATGACCGGCTTGTCCAGCATATTAATCCAGGCATTATTAATTTACTTTTCCTATCCTCATCAAAAAACGCTTTCCATCTTTTGTGTAAACATTAATATTGCACCATGGAGGTAATTTTTTTTTAACTGGCATTATCCACTTTCCCTTTTACACAAATAACTATTTAGCCCTTGCTTTGAAATCTTGATTTTTTTTAACATAATGGAATAAATTTCCCAAACATGAGCCTATTTCATTTTGAAAACCAGAGCTTGTTTACCCATTTCAGCTCTGTGAAATTAACTTAAGCTATGTGCTCAATGTTCACATATTATATTATCAATGAAAATGGTTCATGAAAACAATCCTACACAGAGTGGGCAAACTCAACCAGAGAGACCATCCTCAGAAGGAACTGGCAGAATACTATTGATTCATGAGTTTTCCGGATTTTTGAATCTAAATTTTGAAATCCTGAAAACTAGCCACAGTTAATCTATTAACTGTTCAAAAATAAAAATAACTGCAAACAATTGGTCAACTTGATTCTGTTGTAGTTGAGGGAAGCAGTTGCTAGTTTGCAACCAACTAATGTTAAACTTTAAAATGCTCTTTTCTGTTTTCTGCCATGCTTCCTGCCAGGGGTTTGGGAAAAGTATGCACTCCATCCGAATCCAATTTGCAATTGTGATTTACAGAACATGATATGTCCGAATTAGTAAAATCAGGGAATAAGAGCCCAACAATGATCCTTCTAATATTTAGCTACAGTTACTGTCATAATTGACAGGTTTGACAGGTTTTAATCTCCTGCACCTGATTAAAAACATTCAAATTCTTATTTGGCATTTGAAATCTGTTTTTACAGTAAAGACTGCAATAGATACAGAGCAATAGTGTAAAACAGTTTCCGTTCAAACCAAACTTAAAGAAGAAATATACAATATTAAGATACACATAACTTTTTTCCTGCTTAAAATTCTTGCATGCAAAAACAATCCGCTTCTCCCCATCTTAAAAATTTGCAAATGCTCCATATATGAGTTAGAACTTGGCTGCTCATCGAGCGAATAACTGTAATGATTTCATTTCCTGCCCTATGGTTTACCCATTCTGAAGGTTTCACCCCAAATTATGAGCAAGAAAATTTCCATCTGTAACTGTTGAAAATTAAAATCATCAAAATAAAACTACATACATCCTCCCCCCACCCCCACCACCACATTGTTACTTATTAATCTGCACAGAACTTACAGTAAAGTGCTTCAGAAAAATAAAAACGAGAAAACAAATCCAAATGATGTAGCACACAAAGCAATGGATTAAAACTGAACTAACTCTGGAGAAAATCAGTAACATTGGTCACAGTTATTGTTTTAAAGAGCAGTTGTTCAACTGACACAAAAGTTCCCATTAGAAATCCCAAAAAGCCCACCATGCTGATCAAGATGTTTTTGACAATGATCCATCGACTCATACCTTCGCTTTGGAAAGTGACTATCTCAAGAAGTGGAGGGATGATTAATGCCAGAGTGCTGCTGCTAACTGACCCAACCAGTGAAATTACAATTTCCAAATGGGGTATCAAGATTGCCAAGAGACCTAGGAAAAAAAGATTCAGTTTAGTTTATTATTATCACATGTAGCGAGGTACAGAAAAAAACCTTTTGTTTGCATGCTATCCAGTCAAAGGAAATACTATACATGAATACAATCAAGTGCTAGATACATTTAATGCAAGACATAACATTGAAGTCCAATAATAGATAGTTCAAAAAGCTCATTGGAGGCGGCAGATGGGAGGGCAGGACAACACTCCAGCTGATGAGAGGACAGTTCAGTTGCCCGATAACAGCTGGGTTGAAACTGTCCCTTAAACTTGAGGTATTATTTTTCAAACTTCATACCTCTTGCCTGATAGGTGACGGCAGAAAAGGGATTTCGATACTGGGTGAGCCTGACCCTCGATTATGCTGGCGGCCTTGCTGCCAGCATGAAATGTAGGTGGAGTCAATGGGAGGGAAGACAGACACAAAAAGCTGGAGTAACTCAGTGGGACAGATAGCATCTCTGGGGAGAAGGAATGGGTGATGTTTTGGGTCGAGACCCTTCTTGGGTTGTGTGATGGTCTGGGCAACATCCACAACACTCTACAATTTTGGATGGAGCTGTTCCCAAACCACAAGAGAATAAAAGGGAAAGGTTACAACTTAATATAACAAATCATGACATCCACAGAATAAAGCATTTTGCAGCCATTTAATTACATATAGAATGGAGTTAGTTGTGTTGTAAATGTGCCAACCAATTCAGATGTTTGCACTGTTTGGAAGTAAAATTCTGGCGGGGATGCAAGGAAGACAATAACTTTTTTAAAAAGTTATATTAATTGAGCTGTACAGCATGGAAATAGGCCCTTCAACACAATTTCACACTGGCCGCCATTTGATCCATGTCCCTCAAAACCTTTACTATCTATATACCTGTCTAAATTACTTTTAAAAACGGTTCTTGTATCTGTCTTAAGAGTGGCAACTTTTTTTGGTAAAGCATTAGTATTTTAATATTGCATTGATCATCACCTCCTAGGTTGTGGCCAAGTCGTGGAGCTGTAGATCGTTGTTGAAGACAAAAGCAATGCCACTGAGCTGACCCAACTTCAGTATAAAACACTCAAAATTGTCAATTTAAGTTACCTTTAAAGTTAAGTAATATTAAATTTATTGGAATTGAGGGTAGCAATGAGCCAAATATCATATGTAGTGAATAATGGTGTGCTAAAAAAAAATGAAACTGAGGGAAGTTGATTTTGAAAAACAAATGCCATTAAAGCTAAAGCATATCTTGGGTAAATGGCCCCATTTTATGGTTCTTCCATTTTGTACAAAAAGTATTGGAGTGCAGAAATATGGTAATATTTGAGATGATTGCCAAAATATGACATCCAATCACTGGTGAATAAATTAAGAATCAGAAGGTTGTAACTAATGTAGTTGAAGATCAAGTTCAGATTTGTACCTGAGCTCAAATCACAACAAATTGTGGATGTCTCCATTTTAAACACCCACTAGAAGTTACCACTCAAATAGCACTTATTTATGTTACATCTCATACCAGGCAGAAAAATATGATGGTTAGATTCAGACATAAGACACGAAAGCTGCAGTAAATGTCAATGTAGAGACACCAGGAACTGAAGATGTTGGAATCTTGAGTAAAAAAATGCTGGAGGAACTCAGCAGGTCAGGCAACAGTTGTGGAGGAAATAAAGACATAGAAAATAGGTGCAGGAGTAGGCCATTCGGCCCTTCAGGTGACAGGTGATGTTTTGTGATAGGACCCTTCTTCAGACAGATAACAGCATGGGGGAGAAAGCTGAAAAAGAGAGATAGAGGCAGGACAAAACCTGGCAAGTGATAGGTAGATGCAGGTTAAGGGGTTTAAAACCCCCTCACCCGTATCCACCTATCACTTGGCAGGCTTTGTCCGGTTCCTCGCTTTTTTCCAGCTTTCTCCCTCCTACCACTCAGTCTGAAGGAAGGTCCTGAACTGTAACATCACTATTTATTTCCTCCACAGATGTTGCCTGACCCGCTGAGTTGCTCCAGCACTATAAATTTCAATACCACTGCTAGTATAATAATCCATCTCAAATGAACGAATTCAAAGACTTAGACGAATGAGAAACTAATAGCATATAATAGGTCAACACGTTCCAAATTTCCAGACATGCACAATTCCGCACAGAGATTTGGAATGCACTTGGGATCAAATATCATTGAGGCTTCCTAGTATGTTTTTGGAATCAGTACTGAGTCCAGGGTTAATGCTCAGTTAATCTGAGAGAAATGCTTGGAATACAGAATTACTGGCCCCTCGGTCTTACGCCCATCATGGCTGGCCAATCTGTTGCAAAGATGGAGACAATAAGTGAAAATAAGTCGTGCTGTACTTTCTTATCTTTCATATTTGAATGCTCTCATTTATTAAACATTTAAATTTAATTAATTTAATTTTAATTCATATTTTCAGATTTCTAGCTTCTGCATCTTTTTGCTGTTCAACAAAGATATTCCAGCCTGTCAATTACATTGATTGGTGAAATTAAACATGGAATCAATTAATTATGAGTTAACAGATTATGCACACAGGCAAAATTGTAGGCAAATGAGACCATCCGCTTGGGGTCAAGAAAAGGATTTACAACAAAAGGTGAAAAGGTAGCAGTGAAGATTTAAAAAAATCAAAAAATCAGGGGCACTAAAATAGTATGCACAATAATGCCTTATTCAATCTCCCTCTGGACCCAACAGCGACTCCAAGCATACAGCCCATTTATTCTGAACTGAAGGACTGGAATACACCACCTCTGCATCAGCCATTGCTGACATACCTAGTGCAAACTGGATTGAAATGCGTCTCACTGTAATTAATGCATTCACCATATTAGCATCCATTTGAGACATTTGGAGACAGTTAAAAAGGACTTTTACAACAGCAGACAGGTGGCAGAGCTTCAACTACCCCCGCAATAAGCCTAGTCACCACTTGTGATATCCACGGTAGGCTCCAGCTCAATTGGAAAGCCAAGCGGCATAGGATCAGTGCAGCTGCAAAGAGCAAACCCATGGTCTGGACCATATTGAATACAAGCTGGTCCATTAATTTTTGTGATCATTAAATATTCGGTCCATATGTTGATGTGATGCTAGTCAAGAAACAAAATCAGCCGAGGCTTGAAACCTGATAAAAGCCAGAAAATCCTGGATATACTGAACTGGTTTGTCTAACCTGTTCAATATTTCCAGCATTATTTTTGTTTTTGTTTTAATGGAATGCACTTTTAGCATTTTGAGGGGGAAAAACAAGGAGATGAAGTTACAGATGTGTAAAGAGGTTGGGGGGGGGGGGGGCGCTAGAGGCAGAGTTAATTAGTGCTGCTTTATTCTGGATGGTATCGAGCTTCTTGAGATTTACAGGAGCAGAACTCATTGAGGCAAGTGAATATACCTTACACCTTATAGATGGTGGGGGCTTTGGGTGTCTGGAGGCAAGTCTAAATTTTGACTGCATTCATGTGGCTGATCCAGTTGAGTACTGGTCAATGGTGACTTCTAGGACATCAGTGGCAAGGGAACTCAACTATGGTAATGTCATTCACATCAAATGGAAATCTCTGCCTCACTGGTGATGATAACCATCTGGCGATTTGTGACATGAACGTTTCTTGCCATTCCCCACCCCATACTTAAGTGCCACATAGGTCTTGTTTCATGGGAGGCTGGGGTGCTTGCTTAAGGGGCTGTCCCTCTGGCGCGACTTTGCAGTGACTGTCTTCGACCTTCAAGCTCGAGGGCACTCGCCTGGAAAGCCTTGAACTGGATCGACCATCAGCGATGAACCCGCGAGCTGGATCGACCGTCTGCACACATACATCGCAAAGACGGGGGCCAGGGAAAGCGGGAGAGTGCTGTCTGAAATTCACACCCGCGATGAACAGGAAGATAAAAGACGGCTGGCACTAGTTCGGCAAGTCCTATAGAGAGCGCGGAGGGACGGGGGGGGGGGGAGAAGGGGGGGGGGGAGAAGGGGGGGGGGGAGAAGGGGGGGGGGGAGAGGAGGGGGGGGAGAGGAGGGGGGGGGAGAGGAGGGGGGGGAGAGGAGGGGGGGGAGAGGAGGGGGGGGAGAGGAGGGGGGGGGAGAGGAGGGGGGGGAGAGGAGGGGGGGGAGAGGAGGGGGGGGAGAGGAGGGGGGGGAGAGGAGGGGGGGGAGAGGAGGGGGGGGAGAGGAGGGGGGGGAGAGGAGGGGGGGGAGAGGAGGGGGGGGGAGAGGAGGGGGGGGGAGAGGAGGGGGGGGAGAGGAGGGGGGGGAGAGGAGGGGGGGGAGAGGAGGGGGGGGAGAGGAGGGGGGGGAGAGGAGGGGGGGGAGAGGAGGGGGGGGAGAGGAGGGGGGGGAGAGGAGGGGGGGGGAGAGGAGGGGGGGGAGAGGAGGGGGGGGAGAGGAGGGGGGGGAGAGGAGGGGGGGGAGAGGAGGGGGGGGAGAGGAGGGGGGGGAGAGGAGGGGGGGGAGAGGAGGGGGGGGGGAGGGGGGGGAGAGGAGGGGGGGGAGAGGAGGGGGGGGAGAGGAGGGGGGGGAGAGGAGGGGGGGGAGAGGAGGGGGGGGGAGAGGAGGGGGGGGAGAGGAGGGGGGGGGAGGAGGGGGGGGAGAGGAGGGGGGGAGAGGAGGGGGGGGAGAGGAGGGGGGGGAGAGGAGGGGGGGGGAGAGGGGGGGAGAGGAGGGGGGGGAGAGGAGGGGGGGGA